>JAOTNS010002003.1:0-18456 GCA_028476615.1 Culter alburnus | reverse complement strand
GTTAACACTCTAAAATAAGTGTATTTTTAGTGGCAATATCAAGTATCTCTCATAAAATATTAAAAAACCATAAAATGTATAATGGTAATTTAGTGACTTTTTAAGTAAGTCGCTTTTTGTAATACAAGTATATTTAATTAACGTGTACACTGATTTAACTTCGTCTGTAGTGTCATCTGGAGTCAGTCTGTTGTTCGTCACTGGCTCGCTCGGGGTTCATCTTCAGTTCTCTCTTCACAGCATTCATTCCGTGTAACTGTTTTGAAGTAATGAATTACTCGGGGAGATTGGTTGGTTTGGAACTCAGAGGAGAGTGTCCGCCCATTAAAAAGTTAACAGCTTAAAGCCATTTGGATTAATGCGTATTGTGGAGACGGAACCGTAAAAAACGTTCAGTTTTCGATTTGGTGCTGTTTCAAACAGATCCGTTAGCATCGAATGATTCGTTCGCGAACCGATATCATCACCAAACTGCTTTGTTTTGAACTCTCTCTCCAAACAGACACGAAAGAAGACAATGAATAAAGTCGTAGTTTTTGCTATTTTTGGACCAAATGTATTTCAAATGCTTCAAAAAATTCTAACTGACCCTCTGAGTCACATGGACTACTTTGATGTGTTTTTTCTACCTTTATAGCTCTCGACTAAATCTAAAATATCTTAAACTTTGTTCCAAAGATAAACGGAGGTCTACGGGTTGGGCAACATGAGGGTAAGTTATTAATGACATAATTTTGCTATTTGGGTGAACTAACCCTTTAATTTGAGAACATGCATGTTCACGTATGTCTTGGAATACAGACCTACTTCCCAGATTACAAATTTGAAAATCCACTTACTCTGCCCTTTTTGCCGTCCATTGACTACTGTTAATACTTCTTGTTTGAATTTCACTGATTAAGCAATAGCCTATGGTAAAAGTGACAGTGGGTTGGTAGGATTAGGGCTTGGATAAACGATAATTTTTTTTTACGATTAATTTAGCGATATTTTCGGTGCAGCGATTAAAAAAAACGACTTTTTTTATTTTTTGTTTTTTTCAGTCCGATTCTATTTCGGTTTGATTCGATTATCGATAATCTCCCCATTAATTGACTAATACCAATTTATAAAAAGTCCGAAAAAACTATACAAGTGCCAAGTTATGCATTCTTAGTCAGAGGTAGCATTCGATAAAACTTTGAAGCCTTAACCACATAGCTTACTTAAAAAAAGTGCATCTTGTAATTCTTCTTTCAGATTAAATAACAACAATTGATGTCTAGCATTCAATAATAATGTAAAAAAGGTCCCCATACTTGTTAGAGCATTGAAAGAATACAGTAACCACAAGTAAACTGAGGGCTTTAAGCTAACACAGAGAGTGCTTTTCCAACAAAAAATCATAAAAATTAACAGCGACAGTGGGAGCCAGCAGCCTGTCATGGTGTCCTTCTCCTAACCAACAGAATTTAACATTTGTTGAAAACACATAGCTTACTGAAAAAAGTGCATCTTTTAATTCTTCATTCACATAAAAATAACAACAATGTATAGTATAATACCCTCTGCCACTCACATTTTTCTTAAAAAAAATACTAATGAGGTAACTAGAATTTAATAAATGGAACATTATGGTAAAGTGTACCGATTGTTTATACACCGATCAGACGTCTCATAGTTCAGTTGTGACAGATCAGATTGTTTTAACCATCATTTAAGTTCATGCAGTTCAAATGAGTCATTAGTTCGCAAATAGGACTGTCTTATTGGACGTGTAGCCTACGGCAAGCGCTGTGTGATTATCCCCGGCTGTTTTTTTTAGCAATTACACTTAAGTCCGCAGAATTCAGCAAAAAAAAATATCTCAGAATGCTCCCGTGAAACTTTGTTCATCCCAGCCCTGGTACGGATATAATACTCAAGGCCTCTGGCAAATTGGCGCAGTACCAATACTGTGACACAATGACATATGCGGTTTATAGGCAACCCTCACGGGAAGAAAAAAAGGCGAGCTGAAGGAGCAGCTTGAGCCAAAAAAAACAACCGCAATTTTAGGTACAGTAATATCATAGTTATGAATCCAAATCCATTGTCATGATTGATGACAAACCATAAATCATGATTGTATTTCAATGTATACATTGTCTATCCTGTTTTAATTCCTCCCCATGTCTCTTTCTGTTTTCACAGATGCCGTGAGGGCGAGCGATTCCCACACCGAGGTGGCAGAGATCCGGGCCCTTCTACGGAGGAATGCAACAATGGGGGCTACAAGGCCTCTAGTAACTCAAGTCAGAGCTAGTCATATATTAGAATATCGTGAAAAAGTTCATTTTTTTATTGTAAATTATTTTAAAAATGAAACTTTCATATATTCTAGATTCCCTACATGTAAAGTAAAACATTTCAAAAGTTTTTTTTTTTTTTTTTTTTTTTTTAATTTTGATGATTAGAGCGTACAACTCATGAAAGTCCAAAATCCAGTATCTCAAAATATTAGAATATTTTCTAAGATCAATCAAAAAAAGGATTTTCAAAACAGAAAAGTTCAAGTTCTTTAAAGTATGTTCATTTGTGCACTCAATACTTGGTCGGCAGCACATAATACAGCAAATGACTTTGCTCCTAGCACAAATTACAGCATCAGTGAAGTGTGGCATGGAAGTGATCAGCCTGTGGCACTGCTGAGGCACTATTGAGCCTTCAGATCATCTGTATATTGTTGGATCGACTGTTTCTCATATTTCTCTTAGGGCTGGGCGATATATTGCATGCGATTCTCACGCGCATTTCGTCAGTAAAGCCGGTTCCCTGATTACCGCTAAATCGCCATCACCTGCTTTCAAATGGAGCGCCTTTTAATAGACAAAGCCGTAGTTCACGGAGAAGCCACGCAAAATCGCGTCCAGTATCGAAGATGAATCGACTTCGATAATGAACCCGATTTTGCGTGGCTTATCAGTGAACTACGGCTCTGTCTATTAAATGCCGCACCATTTGAAAGCAGGTGATGGCGATTTAGAGGTAATCAGGGAACCGGCTTTACTGAAGAAATGCGCGTGAGAATCGCATGCAATATATCGCCCAGCCCTAATTCTCTTGAAAATATCCCATAGATTCAGGTCAGGCATTTGGCTGGCCAATAAGCACAGTAATATCCATGGTCGCAAACCACTTGGAAGTGGTTTTTCAATGTAGGCAGGTGCTAAATCCTGCTGGAAAAGAAATTCAAAATCTCCAAAAATCTCCTGGAAGATGGCTGCATTGACTTTGCACTTGATAAAACACAATTGACCCCACCAGCAGAGTCACGGCCCCCAAATCAACTGACTTCAGAAACTTCACACTAGACTTCAAGCAGCTTGGTTCTGTGCCTCTCCAGTCTTCCTTCAGACTCTGGGACCATGATTCAACATGAAATGCAAAATTTGCTTTTATCTGAAAGAGGACTTTCAACCCACTGTTCACTGTCCAGTTCTTTTCTCCTTTAGCGGTAAGATGCTTCTGACATGTTTCTGTTTCAGAAGGGCTTGGTAGTCTTTTTCCTGAAGATGTCTGAGTGTGGTGGCTCTTGATGCGCTGACTCCGGCTTCATCGACTCATTGTGAAGCTCTCCCCAGTTTTGAATCGGCTTTACTTTAGTATTCTCAAGCTTGTGGTCATGTCCTGTTGCTTGGTGCACCTTTGCTACCCCATTTCTTCCTTCCAGTCAACTTTGCATTCAACATGCTTTGATACATCACTCTGTAAACAGCCACCCCCATTCAGTAATGACCTTCTGTGACTTACTCTCTTTGTGGAGGGTGTCAATGATTTTCTCCTGGACCATTGCCAGTCGCATCTTCCCCATTGAGTGTGGTTTCAAAGAACAAGAGATACCCAATTTATACTGTAGGGATGGTCATTTAATGAAACTCAAATGTAAATATTCTAATATTTTGAGATACTGGATTTTGGACTTTCATTAGCTGTACGCTCTAATCATCAAATTAAAAAAAAAAACTTTTGAAATCTTTTACTTTACATGTAAGGAATCTAGAATATATGAAAGTTTCATTTTTTTTAAAATAAATTTACAATAAACTTTTTTCACGATATTCTAATTATATGACCAGCACCTGTATTTGTAGGAGTTTCCCTTTCAGACACAACATTTATGGGAGGAGAATATTTAAATGAATCATGCAAGGTGATTTACTAAGGTTTGTGCTAGTCAACTTACTGGTATTTGTACCATTATTTACTGACCCAAAAAACATGTCTTAAACCAGATGATAATTTGTGCTGCTCTTGATTGGTCATTATGGAAATGATCTGGCTGCGTCCGTGTTCTTTAATTTGAGCGTCGTCAGTAGATTCAGTGCAGAACTTTCCAATCACATCAGCACTTTTTTGGAATTGTGTTCTCACTGTAATTTGTCTTTAGTGAATCTGGCCTATTAGAGCAAATTTCACTCAAAGTTTTGAGCACATGTGTAGTTCCTGTGTTTGTGCTCTGTGTGTCAGTAGTGTGTGAAAGTGTGTGAAAGTGTGTGAGCAGCTGCAGTATCAGTTCAGTCACTGTGACTCTGACTGAAGGAGGATTTTGTACGACTCTTTATCACTGTGTGAACACCCAGCTGCCACTGATAATGTGTGCACTCTGACAGTAATAATGTCCAGCATCTTCAGTCTGGACTCCACTGATGGTCAGAGTGAAATCACTGTTAGATCCACTGCCACTGAATCTATGGAGTTCCTGACTCGAGTTTGATTGTATAATACATAAGGAGTTTAGGAGCTTCTCCAGGTTTCTGTAAGTACCAGCTAAGAAGAGGTTTTCCTTTCCCATCACCATAACAACACTGTGGATCACTGCTAGTTTTACAGGTCACAGTGACTGATTGTCCAGTTTGAGAGAGCAGCTCTTGAGGGAGTTTGAGTCACTGTCACCTGACCAACAGATTCTGGCAAGAGAGAAAGATTAGAAATCACAAACACTTTTACAACCATATATCTCTTCACAACACATAAAAATAACAAGTAAATAATGTCTGTAATCTTTACTGACACAAACCTCAACATAATACTGCCAGCGTCCAGATCAATATGGTGCTGCAAGTCATTTTTGTTGGTTGTAGGTTCAGTTCTAGTGAAAAACAGTTGTTGATCATGTTTGATGTTTGACAGAGTTATAAACACATGCAGAGCACTGAAGCGTGTGTCGCTCATGTAAAACACTCTCTCTATGCAAACGCTTCAGGAGTGACAGGATTAAGATGGTTTAATGTGGTTTCATTGAGATTTCACAAATCATTTCACATGTTAATTAATCCTTATTGATAAAGCAACATCAGATGAACAGGAGCGCTGTTTAATCCCAATATCAGACCAACATCACGATTACAAGTGTGATATTGCTTTTATATTATTGAACATTTATAGATTCTACATTTCAAAATGCAAAAAATTAGGCAACCTAAAACTAAATCTGAGGCTTGGTTGAATGTCAAACGGCTCGTGCTGTCAGACGCGAGTGCCGTAGAGCTGAGCGCAAATGGAAAAAGGACAGACTGCATGTATCACTTCAAATGCTAAGGGACTGCTGCCGTCATTATCAGACATTGTGAAAGATGCTAAAAGACAGTATTTATCTGGAATTATTCTGTCAAACTGTAACAAGCCTCGTGTTTTGTTTAAGACTATTGATTCTGTTCTTAATGCTCCACAAACTATCTGTATTGATGCACTTTTTATTGATAAGGTCACTTCCACTAGAGCTCTTATTTCACCTTCTGCTTATGACCCCTCAATCCCTGTCCTCTGTTCTGCTGTTTTTGACAGGTTTGAGCCTGTGACCTTGTCTGTGTTACAGGAGACTGTTGATCATTTGAAGCCCTCAGGTTCTCCACATGATGCTGTTCCTCCTCGGCTTTTTTAAAGAGGTCTTTCCTACTGTAGGGCCATATGTTCTTGCAGTTGTTAATAGCAGTCTGTCTTCAGGTGTGGTTCCTAAAAATTTTAAACATGCAGTAGTGCAACCTCTGATTAAAAAACCTGGTCTGGATCCTGTAGATCTTGCAAATTTTAGGCCTATCTCCAAACTACCTTTTCTTTCAAAATCCTTGAAAAGATAGTCTGCAGTCAATTAATGGCCTTTTTGAAAGCCCATAATAATGTTCCAGTCCGGTTTTAAAACTTTGCACAGCACAGAATCTGCTCTTTTAAAAGTTTTTAATGATATATTTTTAGCTGCTGACTCTGGTGATTGTGTTATTCTTGTGCTTCTTGATTTAACTGCTGGACCATGAAATGCTGATCTCACGTTTGGAGCAGTGGGTGGGCATCAAGCATTAGCACTTGAATGGTTTAGGTCCTACCTGGATGGTTGGACTTTCTGTGTCAGTTGTGGTGACTCTGAGTCCTCCTCTGCTCCTCTCTCTTGTGGGGTCCCACAGGCTCAGTTTTAGGCCCACTTCTCTTCTCTTTGTATTTGCTCCCACTAGGTTCAATAATCAGGAAGCATGGCATGTCTTTCCACTTTTACGCAGATGATTTATGTGCCTCTTAAAAAGAACGACGCTGTCGGACCGTTACTCAAGTGTCTTGCTGATATACAGGCCTGGATGTCTCTTACTTTTTTAAGTTTTAATGTAAAAAAGACAGAGGTGATGGTTTTTGATGGCACTATTGGGACCCCTTCTGTTGATTTGGGGGCCTTGGCCAGTACAACAAGCAAACAATCACTAACCTAGGGGTTAAAATCGACGCTGACCTCAAGCTTGACAGTCAGATCAGGGCAGTCGTTAAATCAAGCTTTTTTCAATTGAGGCAGCTGGCCAAAGTAAAGCCATTTTTTTCGAGGCAACACTTTGAGACAGTAATCCACGCCTTTGTTACCACTCGGCTGGATTACTGTAACGCACTGTATGTGGGGGTTAGTGGGTCTTCTGTTGCTCGTCTGCAGATGGTTCAAAAAGCTGCAGCACGTCTGTTAATGCAAATACGAGCACATTTCCCCTATTTTAGCCTCACTTCACTGGCTGCCCATACATTTTAGGATCCATTTTCTCATAAAATTCTCTTATTTGTTTTTAAATCTCTAAATGGTCTTGCTCCACCCTACGTTTCTGAGCTGCTACACCCTTATACACCCACCCGTTCTCTCAGGTCAGCTGATCAGCTGCTCCTGAATGTGCCCAAAACAAACGGATGCTCAGAGGGAACCGTGCCTTTGCTGCAGCAGCTCCTAAACTGTGGAATGATCTGCCTCTGCCCGTTAGACGGGCCTCTTCATTGTCTTCTTTTAAGTCACTTCTTAAAACCCACCTTTTCTCTTTGGCCTTTGACACCTGATTTTGACATTTGTTTCTTAATTTGTTTTTGTTTTTATGTCTTGTATGAGTTGAGTATTTTATGTTTTATATATTTTTCTGTACAGCACTTTGGTCAACTTCAGTTGTTTTAAAGTGCTTTATAAATAAAGTTTGATTTGATTTGAGTTTGAAAAACACTTTTCTACATGTTTTTCTGCTCAATAGTTATTTTGAGTGTTTCTGGAGTCACAGGATCATCAAACTCCTCTGAGGACGATGAACATCTGCTCTATTCTGAGAGAAACACAATCACTCCACCTGATGATGAAATATGAGTTTAACTCGCTCAGATTCACTGTTTGACTTCAGTAAATGACACTGTTGAGGCATTTTGTGGAATAAATCAGGAGTTCAGGAGCTTCTCCAGGTTTCTGTAAGGACCAGCTGAAGAAGTTTCTCCTGTTCCAGTTTCTCTCCATTGGATCAGAGGTTTGTTCATATTCATCAGTTACACTGAGGTTTATCAGCTCATGTAATCATCAGATACCAGTTTGTATCTTCTCATAGTTTTGTGAACAAGTTTTCAATAAAAATTCAGTTAAAAGCTCAAATTAATATTCTTATCTTGCTCTTTCTGATCAGAGCTGTGATTGGTGCAGAGGAGGGAGAGGCGTGTCTGAACTGAACTGTTGATCAGGACTACAATTAAAACAGCAGCTAATATAAAACTCTTACTGTCTGCAGTATATAGTATGAATACAGTGTATAGTGTACAAATGACATGTTAGGATGAGATACTCAAATCAAATAACCATGAAGAATTATGAAAATTAACATCTATTATTAATAAAAGGCAGCAACTGAAATCACTCAGATCTCAAACGTGTGACTGATCTATAAGAGCACAAAATCTCTTTCTGACCTCTATAATTATTAAGAGTGGAAGATTAATTTAGATGATTTTATTTCAGATGTTTGTGTGATGATGTTGTTTCAGATCCTCCTTTGAGCAGCTGCAGTATCAGTTCGGTCACTGTGACTCTGACTGACGGAGGTTTTTGTACGACTCTTTATCACTGTGTGAACCACCGAATGCTCTCAGGCCAGTATAAACTCTGACAGTAATAATGTCCAGCATCTTCAGTCTGGACTCCACTGATGGTCAGAGTGAAATCACTGTTAGATCCACTGCCACTGAATCTAGATGGAGTTCCTGACTGGAGGGTGCTTGCTAAATAAATCAGGAGTTTAGGAGTTTCTCCGAGTCTCTGTAAATACCAGGCTAAACGCTCCCCATAACTATCCTTGTACACATCACTGCTAGTTTTACAGTGTATTATAAGTGTTTGTCCTGGTTGAGCTGCTGTCATTGAGGGACTCTGAGTGACGGTGATCTGTCCTCTACACTCTGAAACACACAACAAGAAGAAAATCAACTCAAAACTTTGACAATATACTTGAAGAAATGAATTGATCTCAAACTTGTGCTCCACAAACCTTGAGCAAACGCTGTGAGAGTCCAAATGAAGATGATGATGAAGGTCATGTTGATGAAGATTGTTGTGTGTGTCAGTGATGAAGTGTTAAACTCACAGCACTATAAACACTCTCAGAGCACTGAAGCATCTGATCAATATGCAAATGAACTCATTCTGTATTTAAATGAGGCTCTAAATGAAGGTTCAGGAGGAGCTCGTTCATCTCATCCTGTCAATCACAACATCAAATATAAGTGTGGACTTTAAAAACTTAGCTGTATATTAAAAAATAATGATGTGCATTGATAAACCTTCTATAATAAATACGGCAATATTCCATAAAAAACAAAACAAGAATTGTCAATTTTGATTTCATGGTGACTTTAACAGGTGAATGTATGTATTTGTCTTTCTCTGCATCCGAATGGCTTTTGTTGGACTGAAGATTGTTGTCAGCAGACGGTGGTCTGTAAGCAATGTAAACTCTCACCTGTACAGATATTAGTTAAAATTCAATTCTTTCTTGTGTAATTTCTTGCTAACACTGATGCAAGGTTAGTGATAAATCAACTGTAATAGTTTACAAGTCCCAGAAATGAACGAAGTTGACTGACGTCCTTCGGTGCCGAAGCATCCACGATTGTCCTGACCTTTTCTGGTGACTTATGAAGAGCCTGAGCATGAATGATGTGCCCCAAATACTGCAGCAAATCTTTAAAGAGTTCACATTTCTCGTGTTGGACACACAGCCCAAACTCATCCAGACGACTGACGACTGTGTCTACACTCTTGAGATGTCACTAGATAGCAATGAACATTGGGAAGGCCTTGTAAAATCTGATCCATGGCTCTTTGAAAAATTTCAGGAGCCGAAGCAATACCAAATGGTGATCGATTGTAACAGAAGAGCCTCTTTGACGTGGTGATAGTGAGGCATTTGTGTGAATTTTCTGTCAAGGGCACTTGTAAGTATGCACTGGAGAGGTTCAGTTTGGTGAAGCATTGACCCTCTGCCAATGATGTGAATAAATCCTCTATTCGTGGAATCGGGTAACGTTCAACACAAAGGCCCGGATTTACTGTTACCTTAAAATCTCCACAAATCCTCACATCCCTATTCCTTTAACAACTGTCTCGATCGGCGTGGCCCACTCTATACGCTGAGATGAGTGTTAATTCACTTTTGTTTACTGGGAACTCAGTCTTCTTTTGTTACTTCAACACAACAAACAAAGCAGTGAATTAGAGCGCCCTCTAGTGCACAGAAACATTAAGTGCATATCACAAATAATAAATTCTTTATTAGCTTGAGATGAAGCAGCTACATGAAAAACTGCTCAAGAACTTTTTTTGTTGCTGGTGATACATAATTACTTTACTGTGAAGTTTAATGTACAAAAACAAAACCACATATGATGACATTATTGTTTGTTTGTTTTCATATCATTTTACAAACAATTCTGAGCATATTTGAGTCAAACCCGTCTGTCACAGGACAGATCACAGTCTAATAGAGCTGATTTCAGTCATAAGTCAGTTTTGAGCACATGTGTAGTTCCTGTGTTTGTCCTCTGTGTGTCAGTAGTGTGTGAAAGTGTGTGAGCAGCTGCAGTATCAGTTCAGTCACTGTGATTCTGACTGACGGAGGTTTTTGTACGACTCTTTATCACTGTGTGAACACATATTTACTGTTGATGTAGTGATAAGTCTGTCTGGACTCCACTGATGGTCAGAGTGAAATCACTGTTAGATCCACTGCCACTGAATCTAGATGGAGTTCCTGACTGGAGGGTGTTTGTATAATAAATCAGGAGTTTAGGAGCTTCTCCAGGTTTCTGTAAGTACCAGCTAAGATAATAACAGCAGGCTGGATCACTGCTAGTTTTACAGGTCACAGTGACTGATTGTCCAGTTTGAGAGAGCAGCTCTGAGGGAGTTTGAGTCACTGTCACCTGACCAACAGATTCTGACAAGAGAGAAAGATTAGAAATCACAAACACTTTTACAACCATATATCTTCACAACACATAAAAATAACAAGTAAATAATGTCTGTAATCTTGACTGACACAAACCTCGACATAATACTGCCAGCGTCCAGATCAATATGGTGCTAAAAGTCATTTTTGTTGGTTGTAGGTTCAGTTCTAGTGAAAAACAGTTGTTGATCATGTTTGATGTTTGACAGAGTTATAAACACATGCAGAGCACTGAAGCGTGTGTCGCTCATGTAAAACACTCTCTCTATGCAAACGCTTCAGGAGTGACAGGTTTAAGATGGTTTAATGTGCTTTCATTGAGATTTCACAAAACATTTCACATGTTAATATAATCCTTTATTGATAAAACAACATCAGATGAACAGGAGCGCTGTTTAATCCCAATATCAGACCAACATCACGATTACAAGTGTGATATTGCTTTTATACAACAGTTTCATGAACAAGAATCTATTATTGAGTTTTTATATATTCTACATTAAAAAAAACAAACAAAAAAAAAAACACTGCTTCCTGAAGCTTCGAAGCGTTATGAATCAGCTCAACTCTGTTTGACAAGTGAAAAGTGAACACACATATATGATATATATTATATTTGAGAGAAAGTCATCTCTGAACAAAGCAAACGGTGTGTGTCTCCGTGTTCGCGGTCCATCTCCGAGTCGGGACACACACCAATATTGTTTTGTTTGTTTGGGGAAGAGCACGCTGCCCTTGCGTTGTAACAGGGCAAGTGCAAGCATTGTGAATATTCACAGTTAAAGTGCTTCGCGTTCGCTTTGGTTATTTCAAAGGGGCAGCACCCACAATGTGATCGTGGGGCTCTCGTGGCGATCTGGCTGAGGAGCGAGAGACAGGTTCATACTTTATTGCTCTCACTCTCACTCCGGATAGGTCCTCCATGGCGTTAACTCGTTCATGGGGAAAACCTTATTTTTCTTGTGCCTTTGTGCCTTCAATGTCAACTTATTTGACTATCATGGGTGCAAGGGCGTGTGATTTATACAATGATGCTCCAGTTTGAAGAGACGCTTGCGAGCTATCTCTTCTCTCGAGCTCATAGTCACTTAAAGACACAGAACTCCCTGCCAAGCTATGCATAACAACATCCATACTGGTGGGAAGGCATTTTGATCAGTGTCAGACTGGTACTGCTGCACACTATGGCAGTGTTGCAGGTTGACCAGGCTGACCTGTTAAGAAGGCTCAAAAGCAGGCTGTGGCGAGTTGTGCTTCCCCTCGTAAATCTGGGGACCAGCTTGTCACGTTCAGCAGCCTCATAATATCTATTACCCGCCCCTTCTCAATATCTTCACATAAACTCTCCTTCCCCGCCACCTCTGGAGCAGCGGGGGGCAGCGGTTTTCAGTGAAATGTTAGTTGTTCCGTTGATTTCTGTAACACATCAGGACACAGATTATTTAACATCCCCTCAAAGGGAAGTATCAAAATTAGTGCCCATTTTAGAGAACTTGGCAGCGTGGAAACTACTGCCAGGGATTTCTGCATGGGTTCTAAAGACAGTAGAAAAAGGATACAGAATCCAAACGATGGTGTTACAACAAATGTCGTACTAGCCCATCTAGTTCTCTAGGGTTGAGACTAAACGAAAAGAAAGTGTTCTGTCCTACCCAGAGAATGACATATTTAGGGGTCGTATGGTATTCGACCACGATGTGGGCACAATTGTCTCCCGCTCGAGTCGAGTCCTTTCTAACCACCCTGAACAATGTCAGGCTAGGCCAAGATTACACTGTTCTGCAGTATCAAGTATTGTTAGGTCTCATGGCATCAGCGTCCTCAGTAATTCCTATGGGCCTCTTGCATATGAGACGTTTCAGTTGTGGCTCAGAGCCGAGAGGTTTTGTCTAAGCAATTCCCCACGGCGAATAAGGGCGAGGGCACGCGCTGCGGCTTCGTTCCCTTTCTATGTGGCTCAGATCCCGGTTCTTCACCTTGGGTCCCGCTCTATATGCGTTGATGTTGCAAGATGCCAACAACAGACGCTTCCCGTATGGGCTGGGGAGCGGCCTTAAGTGGCCGTCCAGTCCAAAGGGATATGGTGAGGTCATCTCGATTGGCACAATTGCCTCGAATTGATGGCTGTATTTCTGGCCCTGAAGTACTTCCTCCACCAGTTAAGGGGTTACCATGTCCTAGTGCGGGTGGACATTACTGCGGTAGCCTCTAATATGAATCGCCAGGGTGGACTGCGTTTGTGACGTCTAGACATGCTAGTGCAGCGCTTTCTGCTCTAGGCTCAGGACAAGTTCCTGTCCCTCAAGGCGATTTATATTCCCAGATATCTGTCCAGACAGATTATACTGACAGGGGAGTAGAAACTCCACCCGAGGTAGTCAAACAATCTGGTGAGATTTTATGAAACAGACGGACTCTTCACCCCAACAGGCAGCGCAATGTCCACTCTATTTCATTGAAAGCCCCCAGCTTCCCCTGGGTCTGGATGTGATGCGCATATGTGGCCCAGAATGCGCCTGTATGCGTTTCCTCCCGTTCCTGTGTTCCCAGGAGTTTCTAGCCAAATTTTGCCAACAAGGGACTTGCCTCTTTCTGATAGCGCCACGTTGGCTGAATGGAATATGGTTCTCGGAGATAATATTTCTTAACGGCTTGCCGTTGGTGATACCGAAGAGGAGAGACCTTTTGTCTTGGGTGCAGGGGACATTATTTCATCCCCTGATGGAAATGTGAAACCTTTATGTTTGGCCCCTGAGGGGAACCAACTGAGGGACACGGTGCTTTCACCTGATGTTTTTGAGACCATTTAATGCTAGGGCTCCCTCCCCTAGATAAAGTTGTGCCAACAAATGGGGTGTCTTTGGAAGATGGTGTACTGCACACAATGCAGATCCAGTAAATTGCCATATTGCTACAGTTCTGGTTTTTCTGCAGGAGACATTATCAACAGGCACATGCCCCGCCACTCTCAGGGTTTATGTGGCCGCTCTTTCAGCTTGCCACGCTCTGGTTGACGGGGTGCCTTTGGGCAAGCATGCCCTGCTCTCTCGCTTCATTCGAGGAGCTAGGCGGCTTAAGCCTCCTTCTAGAACCAGGATCCCTTCATGGGAACTAGCAATAGTCCTAGAGGGCCTGGTTGAGACCCCCTTTGAACTGTTAGAGTCAGTTTCTGACAAGCTGTTAACTCTGAAAATGGTTTTTCGTATGGCTATAACTTCTCTGAAAAGAATTGGGGATTTGCCGGCTCTGTCCATTGTGCCATCCTGCTTAGACTTTGCCCCAGGAATGGTGAAAGCTATTTTGCATCCTCATCCTGACTATCTGCCTAAGGTTCCTTTCTCGAACTTGCATCCGGTCACTCTTGAAGCCTTCTGCCCTCCGCCGTTCACTACGCCGGAGCAGGAGAGACATCACAGACTGTGTCCAGTCCGTGCTCTTCAGACTTATGTCCACCGCCAGTGGCGTAAGTCAGAGCAACTATTTGTTTGTTATGGCGGCCATAGCAGGGGTGTGGCCACCACGAAACAGACCATGTCACTTTGGGTGAGAGATGCTATTGCCCTTGCCTATGAGGCGCGTGGTCAAACTTCGCCAACAGGCATCAGGGCTCATTCCACCAGGGGGGTTGCCTCTTCTAGAGCTTTGGCGGGGGCGCCCCCTTACAAAATGATTGTGATGTGGCAGGTTGGTCCTCTCCGCACACATTCATAAAGTTTTATATTTTGGATGTTCATGTTACTCCGGGCTCTTGCGTCCATGAGTCAACATCACAAGCTAGTGTCTGAGACTCTCTGTGCTTGTGACACACTTCACAGCCAGGGGGTCCGGACACACAGTGCGGCGGTGTGGGTATTCTCGTTCCCATAGCGCTGAATAAAGCGCAGCTTAGAGTGTAGCCTTTGAAGGGAACGCCCCGGGTTACTTCACTGTAACCCTGTTCCCTGAAAAGGCGGAACGAAGCTGCGCTTCATTGCCGCACTGAGATGTCCCTGGACTGCTCTTCAGACAAAATATCTGCTGATGTACAGGTGGCACATCTAATTATAGCCTCGCTCACGATGCATTCCAATGACGTCACGCAAGGCTATAAATATAGGTCAATTTCATTGACGTTGTTTTACACATATATTCACAGCTGGTCACGACTAAAGACGTTCCCATAGCGCTGAATAAAGGGCAGCTTCTCGTTCCCGCCTTTTTCAGGGAACAGGGTTACAGTGAAGTAACCCGGGGCGTTATCATCAGATACCAGTTTAGTAAACAAGTTTTCAATAAAATTAAGTTAAAAGCACAATTAATATTCTTATCTTGCTCTTTCTGATCAGAGCTGTGATTGGTGCAGAGGAGGGAGAGGCGTGTCTGAACTGAACTGTTGATCAGGACTACAATTAAAACAGCAGCTGATATAAAACTCTTACTGTCTGCAGTATATAGTATGAATACAGTGTATAGTGAACAAATGACATGTTAGGATGAGATACTCAAATCAAATAACCATGAAGAATTATGAAAATTAATATCTATTATTAATAAATGGCAGCAACTGAAATCAGTCAGATCTGATTTCAAACGTGTGACTGATCTATAAGAGCACAAAATCTCTTTCTGACCTCTATAATTATTAAGAGTGGAAGATTAATTTAGATTATTTTATTTTAGATGTGTGACGATGTTGTTTCAGATCCTCCTTTGAGCAGCTGCAGTATCAGTTCAGTCACTGTGACTCTGACTGACTGAGGTTTTTGTATGACTCTTTATCACTGTGTGAAGACTGGACCACTGTCCCAGTGGTAACCCTGACAGTAATAATGTCCAGCATCTTCAGTCTGGACTCCACTGATGGTCAGAGTGAAATCACTCCCAGATGAACTACTGCCTCTGACTCTAGAATCAGTTCCATTATTGCGGTCTGTTGTTCGAGATATGAGCAGTTGAAGAGCTTCTCCAGGTTTCTGTAAGTACCAGCTGAAATAGTAAGAATAAGCTTGACCAATCCCCACAAACCCTCCTACTACTACAGTGTGCACATCTGTGCTGGTTCTACAGTTGATGTTCACAGTTTGTCCTGGTTGAGCTGCTGTCATTGAGGGACTCTGAGTGATGGTGATCTGTCCTCTACACTCTGAAACACACAACAAGAAGAAAATCAGCAGAAGACATTAATGATCTTTACCAGAACAAGTTCATGTACTGTAGTAAATGTAGTTGTGGCGAGGGGGGCGTGGTTTAGCGGGGTCTGCAGCAGGAGGGAGTGTTTGGGGATGTGCGGTGTTTGAACGGGTTGAATGTAAATCACGAACACCTGTTTCTCGTTCCAGTAATTGGCGTGGAGACAGGATAAAACGCCAGGAGAAGCAGGAGCGTGGGAGAGAGAGAGGGACTGCTGACAGACAGACAGACTGAGTGAGCTGTGCTCGTTTCATGGAGTGAAGCCCGTCCTTGGATGTGGAATTATTGAGTGTGCGTTGCACCGTCTTTGTGTTTATGTTTTTGATATTTTTCTCTGGTGAGAATAAAGTCTGTCAGCAGCCCAAAGCCGATCCCTGTCCTCTTCCTTCCCATTACACAAGAACCTTCGTTACACTGGTGCCGAAACCCGGGAAGGAAGACGGAAGCCGCCGCCATGCAGGCAACCTCCGCCGCTGGGACGCCGTTTGCGGACATCATCGCATCCCTCGCGGCCCTCCATCAAGAGCAACATCGGGCTCTGCTAGATCTCCGCCAGGATCAGGAGCGCCGCTTCGAGGCGATCGTCCAGGGCCAGCAGGAGGACCGCGAGAGGTTCCGGAGCTGGATAGACCGGGAGGTTCCCGCGGAGACCAGCGCGGCAGCTGCTGGCCCCTTCCCGCTGCCACTACAGAAGATGGGCCCGCAAGATGACCCGGAGGCCTTCCTGGACCTGTTCGAAAAGTCTGCCGAGGTGTCAGGTTGGCCCCGGGACCAGTGGCCCATGCGGCTCGTCCCGCTGCTTTCGGGCGAGTCGCAGGTGGCAGCACAGCAGCTGCCCATCCAGAACCTCCTGGTCTTCAACGACCTCAAGAGGGCCATCCTACAGCGGGTCGGCCGCTCCCCCGAGCAGCATCGTCAGCGGTTCCGGTCTTTGGAGTTGGGGGAGGCGGGCCGGCCCTTCGTGTTGGCCCAACAGCTCCGGGACTCGTGCCGCAAATGGCTGATGGCCGACGGAGGCGACGTGGAGCAGATGATCGATCGCGTGGTGCTGGAACAGTTCACCACTCGGCTCCCGAAGAAGACCGCCGAGTGGGTCCAGTGCCACCGGCCCACGTCGCTGGATTCGGCCATCCAATTGGCGGAGGACCACTTGGTGGCGTGCCCAGGGGTCGGCGAACCCCTGCCATCTGTCTCTCTCTCTCCCTCTCTTCCTCCCCTCTCTCTCTCGAAACCTGTCCCTCTACCTAGGTCCCGTCCGCCCGGCCCGCCTCGTGTTCCGCCCCGGGGGCGGGGTGGAACGGATTCTCGGCAGTTCGTGGCGCCAAGAGCCCGCCCAGGGGGCGGGACTGGCCACCGCCGGCTGGACCCCGCGCCTGCTTCTCCCCTCTCTCCACGTCATTCGGCCCGTTCTCCGCCACTGGAGCGGCGGGCAGGTCTGGGCCGGCCTGTTGGCGTTGCGGGGACCCGGATCACTTCATAGACCGGTGTCCAGTGATGGAGGTGGGGACATTGATCCGGGTCCCGGACGACCTGCAGGTCGCCCCCGGTCAGCTGGTCAGTACCAGATACCAGTGAGTATCAAGGGGGGTACATATCAGGCTTTGGTGGACTCGGGTTGTAACCAAACCTCCGTGCATCAAAGCCTGATTTCATCCGGGGCATTGGATACAGGCCGCGTGGTTAAGGTACGGTGTGTGCACGGGGATATCGCGAGTTATCCGTTGGTGTCAGTCGGGATTCTATTTAGGGGTCAAAAGCATAGTGTGGAGGTGGCAGTTAATCCGCACCTCCGGCACCCGATAATTTTGGGGACGAATTGGCCCGCATTTAATAAATTATTGGGGCATTTATGCTCGGGTGCTCTTGGAGTAAATGTACGCGGGGAAAGGAAGTGCGAGTGCAGGCGGGGGAGACTGACCGGGGACCAGTGGTGACTGCCTCAGGGGAACAGAGCGGGATCGGGAGACTGATTCTCTCGGACCGTGATGATTTTCCCCTGGAGCAGTCTCACGATGACACGCTGAAAAATGCGTTTGAGAGGGTCAGTACGATTGACGGTCAGCCTCTCCAGCCTGGACGACCACTAACTTATCCCTATTTTGCGATTATTAAAGATAGGTTGTATCGAGTGACCCAAGACACTCAATCAAAGGAAGATACAACCCAGTTGTTAGTACCAAAGAGCCGCAGGGAAATGCTTTTCCATGCGGCTCACTCTAACCCAATGGCTGGACACTTAGGACAAACAGCGACACTAAATCGCCTCATGACCCGATTCTTTTGGCCGGGCATTCACGAGAACGTGCGCAGGTGGTGCGCGTCTTGTCGTGAATGTCAGCTGGTAAATCCTCCGGCCACTCCAAAAGCGCCTTTGCGCCCCCTTCCATTAATGCAGGTCCCCTTCGAACGAATTGGCATGGACCTCATCGGGCCATTAGAGCGATCAGCGAGAGGGCATCGTTTTGCATTGGTCATTGTGGATTATGCAACACGATATCCAGAAGCAGTGGCTCTCCGCAACATTTCCGCTAAGAGTGTTGCGGACGCCCTCTTC
>JAOTNS010002002.1:0-114894 GCA_028476615.1 Culter alburnus | reverse complement strand
CCAAACCCTGAGTCTGCAGCCTGCACAGCAATGATGCCGTATGGTCGAACCCCCTGCAGATGATCCACCTGCTGCAGATAATTCACTTGCTGATGCTAATCCACCAACTGTGCATGGTCCACATGGATGTGCCTCACCAGCTGACTCAGATGTGCCATGTGTTCCCAGCCAACCTGGATATGTGTCTCCTCGTGAAATCCTACCATTTCCCAATGTCCCCCCAGAAGACAAATCAAACGAAAACGTGTGAAGACAGCCATCCTAACGGATACTCCTGAGAAGCAGCATTGAAAAGGCTTATAAAGAAAGACAAAAGAAACTGGCAGGGAAAAAACAAAAAAATATCAAAGAAAAGGGAAAACCAAAAAAAAAAGCAACCAAAAAGAAAATCATATTTAGCAGCTCTGAGGAGAGTGATGTCCCTGTCTCAATTGATAGTGTGTCTGACGAAGAGAGCTCTGAGGATGAGAGAAGTGATCCAGGAAACACAGATCTGTCCGTGGGTGACTTTGTCATAGTTAACTTTGCAACCAAACACAGGAGCGTCCGTTACATTGGCATGGTTAAGAAAGTTGAGGATGACGAAATACTTGCACAGTTTCTCAGAAGAATCCAGGGAAACACGAAAGAGTGGGAGAGACCCACATTTGCTATAAAGGAAAATGATGTGGCACACTTTCCTAAAAGCGATGTGGTGAAGAAGCTGCCTCAACCTAAAAGGCCTGGAGGAACCACACGGAGAGAGCAACTCTTCATCTTTCCCTGTAATCTTCAGGGCTGGAATGTAGAGTAGGCCTAGTTGTAGAGAGAGTAGGCTGATGTTCTAATACAGGTGGGTCTAGTTCTGTGTTCTAAATCCCAGGCTGTTCTAGCTGGTTCTGATTGTTCTTTGCTCTGACCCCCAGACACTAGCTGGCTCTAAGGGTCCTGTGTTGTGACCCCCAGACTGTGTTCTAATCTAACTGGTTCTATCTGTCATTTGAATGTTAATTAAAATATTTTGAATTATATTATGTTGCATTTGATTTTGTTCCAAGTTACTTTCAAGTGTTTAGGAAAAAGAAGTGCTTAATTGACCAATCCCCATGATTTTGTTACTAGTCCGACATTAGTTCTGGAATGTGTGGTTGTCAAACTAGCTGTCAGGATTCAAACGGTTACAACAAGTGTTGTTATGGTAGTTTCACAGTGGAAAAAGTAAGTGGATCAGTTTACCCCCAGCTGGTTCACTTTACCCCCTTGATTTTTGTGGTCTGTCTCAGTTTACCCCTAAACTGGGGTAAAGTGAGACACAAGATGACTTTTTTAAAAACAATCATATTTTCACGGACCTTCATCCTGAATACATTCTGATCATTTCCATGGCTAGGAAACATCCTGAATTAATGAGAAAGGTGTAAATTTGACTGATATATCATTTTAGCTTGCTTAGAGGGGAGCAAATGTAAAAAATGTCCCACTTTACCCCACTCTCCCCTATAACGCAGAGATGTCAGGTAAAAACGCGTGATTTGTTGGACTGATGAATAAAATGAAAGCAGAGCTGTACAATACAATCGGCTGTATCGCGACGTGGTCTAGGGCGGGGTCTTTGCATATAAAACACAAACAGACTGCTGTATAAATATATCTGTCTGTTTAACATGTCTGCCTGTGTGAATGAGCTGCGCTGTTTCGTGTACTACATACTAAAGTATGCGCGGTGCTCTTATTGTTTTTTAAGTGTTTGCCGTCTCGTTATCAGAGGACATGAACACAAACATATCCACGGTTGCTCTGAGATGGCGCTTAATGAGCATTTCATCATTTTATTTGAGAAAAACCATTGTCAAATACACTGAAACTCAAAGCTCTTCACTACATCCAGTCAAAAAAAAAAAAAAGACCGGTTTTTAACTCGAAGAAATTGACAAATTTATTATGATTGTTAAATAGAATGTACTTCTCAAAATAATTATAAAAAAAGTTAATTTCATTTCCATCATTTTTGATAATATTTGTAGGCCTATTAAAAAAAAATAAAAGCCAGAAGAATTAAGTCAAAGCAGAATTTCTGAATTTTAATTATTAATAAAAGTTGTTCAATTTCTAATCCATAATAATTTATTAAATGTATTTGATTGTTTTTGATTATTGAAATCTGAATAGAGAAAACAAACATTTTAATTAATTTATTGGTCATTTTAATTGATGATATAAATAAAAATTGATTGTTTAATACCGTGATACCGTGAAACCGTGATATTTACTCAGACGGTTATCATACCGTGGAAATCTCATACCGTTATAACCCTACCTGGCCTCTAAACAAACAATAAGAAACTGGATTGTGGAGACAATTTCTACATCTTATGAGTTGAGCGTCTGCCTTCACCTCTATTTGTAAGGGCTCAATTCACAAGAAGTATGGCAACTTCTAAAGCCTTATTGTCAGGGGTCTCCCTTCAGAAAGTATTTGATGCTGTGGAATGGTCCTCCTCAAACACCTGGACCCTCCTTCTACACCTAGTGCTCAAGTGCTCTCGTCCTGAGTTGTGCCTGTAGTTTCACTCAAAGACAGAAATTAGTCAGTATAACACAGTGGGCATTTCCTTCCACACTCTCGAAAGGGAACATGACTGTAACCTTTGTTCACTGAGAAGGGAACAAGACGCTGAGTCCCTTTGCCATATTTCATGAATGCCTGTGAGGACCTTGCTTCTAATATGTACCAGCTTCCCTATGTGGCTTCTGTGGTGTACAGTCACACGTCACATGGTGATGCGGCACCAATCAGAATTGGGCCCCGTTTACACGTACATGGTTATTTTGAAAAACGGAGACATTTCCCTTCGTTTGCGCCCTTCGTTTACACGCAAACGGAGAATTCGCCTCTGAAAACGAGTCTTTCTAAAAACTCCGGCCAGAGTGGAGATTTTGAAAATCTTCGTTTGCATGTAAACTGAGACAAATGGGTGTTTAGGCAGCCAACGTCACAGTATGCGCCAGAGCTCGCACATACACTCCTGAACAAAATCTTAAGACCGGAGGAAAAATTACAAGTATTTGCATTTTGCGCTGCTGGATGGTAACCAGGTTGTAAGTACTGCATCAAAATGTCAAGAGAAAAAACAGGAGCAAGAGACAAAAATAGAGAGTAGGCAATTTATTGAAAACTGCATTTAAACTCAAACAGGCTGTTCATCAGCTGATCAAAAGTTTAAGACCATAGCCTTAAAAAGGTAAAATCTCTGCAAAAATATGGCTTTCATGTCATTGTCCTTAAGGCATTCACACTGTCATGATCTCCTGATGGCAAAGGCAAAAAGGCTTTCTTTCTTTGAACGTGGCAGGATTGTTGAGCTGCACAAACAATGGCTCTCGCAACGGGCCATCGCTGCTGAGGTTGGACGCAGTAAGACAGTCATTTTACATTTCTTAAAAGATCCTACAAGTTATGGGACAAAAAAGTCAAGTGGTAGACCCAAATAAATTTCACCTGCACTGAGCCGGAGGATCCTACGGGCTGTCCGTGAAGACACAGGCCGATCCTCAACCCAAATTAAAACCCTTACTGATGCTGACTGCAGCCCAATAACCATAAGACGGCATCTGCGACTGAAGGGCTTAAAGAACAAAAAACGTCTTCAAAGGCCACGTCGCCTCCCACGCCACAAACTTGCCTGTTTGGAATTTGCAAGGGAGCACCAAACATGGGACATTGAAAGGTGGAAGAAAGTTTTATTCTCTGATGAGAAAAAATTTAACCTGGACGGTCCTGATGGCTTCCAACGTTACTGGCATGACAAGGAGATCCCACTGGAGATGTTTTCTACGCGGCACAGTGGAGGAGGCTCCATCATGATTTGGGGTGCTTTTTCCTTCAATGGAAAATGGAGCTTCAGGTTGTGCAGGGGCGTCAAACAGTGGCTGGCTATGTGGACATGTTGCAGCGGGCATCCCTCTTGACTGAGGGCCCTCGTCTGTGTGGTCTTTCAACAAGACGACGCTGCAGTTCACAATGCCCGCCTGACGAAGGACTTCTTCCAGGAGAATAACATTGCTCTTTTGGACCATCCTGCATGTTCCCCTGATCTAAATCCCATTGAGAATGTTTGGGGATGGATGGCAAGGGAAGTTTACAAAAACAGACGTCAGTTCCAGACCGTGGATGCCCTTCTTCACTACATGGAGCAATGTTCCCACCAGCCTCCTGGAAACAGTCGCATCAAGCATGCCAAAACAAGTGTTTGAAGTAATCAACAAGAATGGTGGGGCTACTCACTACTGAGTCCTTTTTTGACACTTTTAGTTCTATTGTGGCTTTTTTTTGGGCTATGGTCTTAAACTTTTGATCAGATGGTGAACAGCCTGTTTGAGTTTAAATGCAGTTTTCAATAAATTGCCTACTCTCTATTTTTTGTCTCTTGCTCCTTTTTTCTTCTTTTGGCATTTTGAAGCAGTACGTACAACCTAGTTAAGATCCAGCAGTGCAAAATGCGAATACTTGTAATGTTTCCCCTGGTCTTAAGATTTTGTTCAGGAGTGTATGTCAAAAGTGCGACCTATGTTTACATGTGATCATGGAAGCGTTCAGAGTAGCAGTCGCATTTATGTTGGTGCAAACTCTTCTCGTGTGTTTGCATTTGCAAATACAGCTGCTCCATTATGTCAAGGAGCAGAGACGAATGAGTGCTCGGAGATCAGCAATTTTGCAACAACTTCGAATCACTTCAAGAGGAATTCGGGATTCTTTTTCGGGATTCTGATTGGCTTACGTGGGCTTGAGCTGCTCGTTACACTCTTGACGTCATATATACACGGGTACGTGTAAATGAACACTTTTCTGAAAACTGACATGTGTGCATGATGTTATTTTTGAAACCGGAGAGGTTGAAATGTCCGTTTATGAAAATAGCCGCCCATGTATAAACGTAGCCTTGGACTAGTTGTGCAGCACACGTGACCTACAACATGCATAAACCACTTTCTAATAGTTTGGACCAGATCCGAAGTCTACGTTCGCTCTTCAGCCAGCGTTGCAGCAAGACAGGGAAATAACGACAGGAGACAGAATATAACTGAAAAGGTAAGTAATTTTTCTTTTGTATTTCTTTGTACTAAATTGTTTCGTTGGGGGAAAAACAAACAACTGACAGCAAAAAATAAAAAACAGAAAAACAACAACAATAATACAATTCACAAAAGAACCCTTTTTGTTGAACTCTTGAAATAAAGCTTGTTATACTCCTGTGACACTTTGTGAGTTATTTAATTCTGTAGTTGATTATATAATATTTATATATATTATAAATTATTATATTAGTTTATTTTATATTTTATTATATTATAGTAGTTTAGTTTAATTAGTCTGTTATTCTTTAATTAGCTTTAGTATTCTTAATTTAATCGGTTTGGTTTATAGCTATGTATCTTTAAACACACTTTTCTTCTTTCCCATACAAAATGGTAACCAATTCAATAACCTTTGTGTTTTCTTTTCAGAACAATTCCAATAAAAAGAAATAACAGAAAATGGGACAATGTTCAAGAAAAATGTCAGATGACACAGAATCAGAGTCCTTTTCAATCAATTGTCTTTGCTGGAAATGACTCAATCAAATTAAACAGGACTTTAGCTCAGTGTCCTGTTTCAGTGTTCAGTAAAGAACACAGATAAGCAACTCCAAGATGAAAAAAATTGGGAAAAGGGAAAAAAGGAAAAACAGTTCCTGTTCACAGAATATGTATGATCCTACCACTTCGAAGAAACAATTGAAATGTTGTCCAAGCTCGAGAAAACCAGGTTGGCCCGCCAGTTTCCACCAATGTTGAGCACTCCTCGTTGCTGGCAGAAACGGTTTTAACTTAGAACTCCAAGAAACTCCTCATTCAGTTTCAAAGAGATGCAGAAGGACCGGAACATCAAGAGAGAAAAAGGGAAGAAGGAGAAAAACAAAACAAAGACAAGGCAGAAAAATCACAATTAATTCCCATTTAACAGCATTAACATTTCAAATGATCATTTTCAGCACAATAAATGCTCTAAAATGCATCAATACACATTTCTCAACACTTATTTCTTTCTTTTATCACATTTCTTAACATAAATATAACAATTAACATAAATATATTAATGAAGAATACTGTCTTAGGAGTGACGTATGTGCACTCAATTAGCTTGTAGCTCATAGCACATGGCCCGCATGGTTAGCAAAAACTCCACGTGAGCTACGTTACACTCATCACGCTCATAAAGTTAGAAAATGGATATAAACACTTTTAAACAGCAAATAAACAGCTAATTTAAGTAATAAATTCACATATGAACTAATTTCTCTACATATTTCACAAAAAACATACAACAGTATCATTTAAGAACACTTGACTCACAAAAGACTGGAAAATTGCAGAAATCATAGCCAAATATGGTGATTTATGAGCTCACTTACCAAGGATAAATCGACAGATCAGAAATAATATCGATGTATCAAAGAAATCTGCTCTGTGCAGTTTTCGTCGGACGAATCAGCTCAACTTCTCTCTTAATCTTTATGGATTTTAGAACTGCGATTATCAAAAGCATCACTGCTCAATCGGCCATTTTACTTCACTCCGTGACGAGAGACTGTTCACCTCTGCTCAGCGCGAGAGATGACGCAACACACTAAGGCAGAGCTATTCTTAATTGTTTAATTTGGGGGAGCTCCAAGATGGCGCCGTGGACGGTTGTGATTCTCTAAGCTGAGAAACAAATCGGGTTTTTCTCACAAATGATTATGTAAATTTCACAAAGTTGCTAACTGTTATCTAAAGGTTGCTATTGACTGTTGAATTTAATTTAATATTGACCGTGGAACATTGAAAAGGATTTTAAATCACAAAATCAACCGTTACGCTGCAGTTCAAAACATGGATGGGGATCTTGGCGCAGAGATGGAGATTGACACTACGCAAGAGAAGAGAAACTTTAACGATACTCACTCGTATGCCTGTAAAGTAAAAAACGGAGGAACTTGTGATTCCTGTCCAAATACACCAAGCAAAAATCAACCTCCCAAAAGGCAAAAAAGTGTTGTCGTCTCATCTTCCAAACAAAGTGAACTATCTTTGAGTGATGTGCAGGAGAATATCATCCAAATTCTCTCTGAAAAGATTAATGAGAGATCCGACCAGATTGAAAGAATGGTTAAGGAGAATTCTTCCAACATTGAGGCCTTGGGCAAATCTCTTACTTCAGTTCATGATGATGTAATGGTTCTGCAGAAAGAAAATGAAAAGCTGAAAAATGCGAATGCTGTCCTAAAAAAAGATCAATGATATGAACACGAAATTTACGACCAGGAACGTTACAGCCGCAGATGGTGCCTGCGTTTATATGGACTGTCGGAGCAGTCTACTGAAAACGTTAAAATGAGAGTCATGGAAGTATGCAAAACGGTGGCCTCGGATACGGATAAACGTGCAGTAATTGATGCTCTGGATGTAGCACACCGACTTGGCAGACTTAAAACATCTGATGATGGTAGAAAAGTGAAACCAAGGCCGGTGATCCTGAGATTTATTTCTCGAACAGCGAGAGATTTCATCTGGAAAAACTCAAAAAATAACGAGTATCTAACCCGCAAGGGACTGCGGTTTAAGGAGGACTTGTCTGCTTTCGACATAGAAGCACGGAATCGTCTCTGGCCGGCTGTAGAGAGAGCAAGAAAGGAAGGCAAGAATGCATACTTCAGCGGAGCGAGGGCTTTCGTTGACGGTAAAGAGATTCGTCCGGAAGAAGGCAACGGTACTACATAGACTTGGTCGTCTTGTTGCAGTTGGTGGTATTTTCAATGTTAAAGCTGATCTCCTTTGTTAATAAATAAGTGGTTGATTTTGAGTTCAATTGGTATTATAACTGGACACACTTTAAGTTTTATTTGAATGTTTGCAACTGTTAAAATTCTTGGCAGTCATGTGAGAATCCCATTATGTTAAAGTTTAAAGTTTCAGGTTTATTCTTACTCTTGTGGTCCTTTTAGTAATCCTTTGGACTAATGTCTCTTTCTTTATTTTCTATCAATGCCAGAGGTATTCGTGATATTCTAAAGAGAAAAGCTTTGTTTTTGTTTTGCAAAAGGAAATCTGTGGATTTTTGTTTAATTCAGGAAACGCATGCATGTTCTTCAGATATAGTGTTTTGGAAAAACCAGTGGGGAAAAGAAATTTGGTTGTCATTTGGCAGTAATCGATCAGCGGGGGTCGCTATTTTACAAGATAAATTTACAGGACAAATACTAAATTACGAAAAAGATGATTTTGGTAGATGGATATTGCTCGTGTTAAATAAAGATAATGAACCATTTGTATTAGTCAATTGTTATGCCACCAATAACAAAGCAAATAACGAAATACTTTTTTTCACATATTGAGTCTAGAATTCAACATTTCATTTTTCTATATCCTTTAGCCAAAGTTATTTGGGGAGGAGATTTCAATACTGTGTTTAATGAAACCATTGATAGATGGCCTCCTAAAAATAGGCCTGGTTCTTCAAGTGAATTGGATAATATATGTTTAAGATTGGGCCTTATTGATGTGTGGCGATACAAGAATCCAGACAGGGAGGAATATACGTGGAGTAACAAGGACTCATCCCTTCATTCCCGTATTGACTATTGGTTAGTGTCTAATAATTTAACTAAAAATGTGACTTCTGTGTTGATAGAACCTTGCATAATGACGGATCATAAAGGAATATTCATAAAAGTAAATATGGGGCAAGATAAATCAGTCAAAAAAAGCAGCTATTGGAAATTAAATAATAAATTGCTTGAAAATGAATATTTAAAGATGAAAATTAAACAAATTATTGAAAAATATACAACAATTGCGAGTTTAGAAAATTCCTATGGAAAGTATTGGGAATTAATGAAATTTGATATTAGAACGGCATTTATTAACCAAGGAAAATTGGAAGCAAAAAATAATAAAATGAAAGAGAATTCAATTGTAGAGGAAATTTTTGAGTTATGTAAAAAGAAAAAGATAGATTTGACTGATTGTGAATTACAAAAATTAGACTTATTGCAGATTGAATTAGATAATATTTATGAGGATAAAGCTAGAGGAGCATTCATTAGATCCAGACTTAAATGGTTAGAAAAAGGGAAAAAAATACAAAAATATTTTTTTGGCCTTGAAAAAAGAAACGGTGACTTTGCCTCAATCTCAAAATTAATGATTTACAACAAATTAGTAGATAATCCCTCAGTTATTTCAAAATATGTGGCTCAGTTTTTTAGTAATTTGTATTCTTCTACGTCAGCTACTTCAAACATTGATGTTTTTTTAAATAGTTTGGCGAGCGATACAATAAAAATAGATCAAAACTTTCAGAATGTGTGTGATAAAGAAATTGACATTGAAGAGTTGAGAGAGTGCATAAACTTGCTTAAAAATAACAAATCTCCAGGCAATGACGGGCTAACAGGAGAATTTTATAAGACATTTTCTGAGGAACTTTCACCTTTTCTGTTATTAGTATTCATAGAAGCTATACAAAATGATGAATTGCCTGTTTCATTAAAACAAGGAGTTATAACACTGATTCCCAAACCTAACAAGGACAAATTGGAGGCCTATTAGTTTGCTCAATAATGACAGCAAGTTGTTTGCAATGATTTTTGCTAGAAGATTAAAAAAAGGATTAGATAAAATAATTGATATAGAACAATCTGGTTTTATGCAAGGTCGTCATATCAGGAATAATATTAGACTAGTCTTAGATATGATTGATTACAATCACTTTATTGAGGATGACAGTTTTATTTTATTTATCGATTTTTATAAAGCATTTGATACGGTGAACCATAATTTTATTTTTAAAGTTATACAATTTTTTGGTTTGGGAGTTATGTTTTTGAAAGCAGTTAAAACATTGTATAGTGGATGTAATAGTTCTGTCAAACTTGCTCATGGTACTTCACAAAGATTTGATATTCATCGTGGCATTAGGCAAGGATGCCCCCTCTCTCCTTTTTTATTTCTGTTAGTTACTCAGGTTTTGGCAATGCATGTAAAAAGAAATCAATATAATGGTATCACAGCTTTAGGTGTAGAATTTAAGCTTAGCCAGTTTGCTGATGACACTGCAGTTTTTTTGAAAAACTAATTTGAGATACCAAAAATAATTAGATGTATTGAGGCATTCACTGCGGTTTCAGGCCTTAAAATGAATTGTGATAAATCTATATTGTTTCCCCTTAAAGACTGCTCCTCTACAGAAATAGAGAACATCCCAGTTAAACACCAATTAACATATCTAGGTGTAGTAATTTGTAAAAATGAAAAACAAAGAATTCAGTTAAATTTTGAACCAATTATTAAGAAAACAAGGGAGAAATTTAATTTGTGGTTAATGAGGGATATATCAATATTTGGGAGGGTATTATTGTCAAAGGTGGAAGGTATATCTAGATCTGTGTATATGTCTTTATCATTGAATGTGCCTCCTAAGATTATTAAAGATTTAGATAAGATAATTTATGACTTTATTTGGAGAAAAAAAACACATTATTTGAAAAAAGAAGTAATTTGTAATCCTAAAGAGCAAGGGGGACTGGAAGTTTTAGATTATAGTACACTTAATGACACTTTCAAAATTAAATGGTTAATAGAGTTTATGAAGAATAGGGAAAATCCTTGGAACATATTCCCTAATTATATATTTAATATTCTTGGAGGCATAGATTTTTTGTTGAAATGTAATTTTTCTGTCGACAAAATTCCCGTTAAATTAGCTAGTTTTCATAGACAAGCCTTGCTAGCATGGAAATTAGTTACAAGCACAATTTCTCACCCATAATTATGTCATATGGAATAACAAAGATATACTATTTAAAAACAAATCATTATTCTATCATACTTGGTTCAATGAAGGTATTATGTTAGTAAGACAGTTGCTTAATTCCCATGGGTATTTGTTGTCATATACAGAATTTCTTCAAAAATTTCAATTTCCAGTTAAACCAAGAGAGTTTGCTATTGTTCTTGATGCGATCCCAAAGAGCGTGACATTACTTTTAAAGAATTCTAGTTCAGTGGAAATCAACATGGATAATTCTTGTTAGAATATTTTCATTGATAATGTCGATGTTCTAAAACAACAGTGTAGTAACAGGGTTATAAGAAATGCTCTTTGTTCTGTGTCTTTTCCTGCTGCAAGATTTTTCTGGTCTTCTTTATTTGGTGATATCTCTTGGGTTAAAGTATGGAAACTTTCAAATAAGTTCTGTATCAATAACAAAATTAGGGAAGTGTCTTACAAAATACTTCATAGAATTTATCCTGCTAAGCATGTTTTGGAAGATTTAAGCTTGACATTTCTTATACCTGTGAATTTTGACAAGAAAAAGAAACTATTTTGCATCTGTTTTTTCACTGTATTTACACAAGATTATTTTGGAAAGATTTAGAATTCTATATTAATAGAAAACTTGATTGTATGATAGAAATTTGTGTATTTGATGTACTTTTTTATACAGAAAATGAAAATTTGAACTGTAAAGAACTACATATTATACATTTGTTTATTTTATTAGGAAAATACCATATACATAAGAAGAAGTGGGCTCAATGTAAACCAAATTTTTCACATTTTATAAATGACTTCAAAGTATGTAAATCTTTTGGAACAAACCAAAACAAAAAAACTGAAAACATTTATGTCTTTTCTTCTTCTTCTCTCTTTTTTTCCTGGCAGCTAATGTTAATGTGATATGAACATGTGAATACGTAATACCTCTTGTTCTTGTGGCATTGAATAAAAATTAATAAAAAAGAAAAAAAAAAAAAAAAAAAAAACTTCTTGAGGAGCTTCACTGATGATGAATCCCAGTGTGGGAGGAGCTGATCTGCCAAAAAAAAAAAAAAAAAAAATCAATTACAGGGTTTGTTTATATATATATAAATGATAACAGAATATAATGAAATAAAATTATTCCAAATATAGATAATGGTAAGAAAAACAGTTAAAAACAGACAAAAATAACTGTTCATATTTGAAGTAAACAAATCCCCTCAGTCTGTTGACAGCAATGAAATGAGCTTTAAGTGTCAATTTACAGCAGATCTGAAGACATCAGCATAATAAATGAGGTGAAAACAGGAACTATTGACATGAAATAAAGAGTGTTTTCAGCAGTTTCTCTGTTGATATTGATGATCCTCAGACTATCAACACTCATTCAACAAGACATTCAGATCATTAGCAGATCATCTCACTTTATTCTGAGTATTTGCTGTTAGAAACTTATTGGAGTCAGGATATATGAGAAAATCCTATAAACTGCTCTAGTGAAAGACAATACTGTTATTTCTCACAACATGACGTGGATAAAACACAAAAACCACAAAAACAAACACTAATGACACTCATCTTCATCAACTGCTGCTAAATAACTGAATTAACTATAACAATGAAACATGGTTTGATTTATGATAAGATTCATTGTAATAAAGTAATTAGATTTTAACATGTAACAGTTTTATGTGCAGAAACTGAAAACTCTCCCCGTCTCAGACTCACAAATCCTGCTGGAAAGATCTCACTTAGAGAAAAACTCTGAGATTTTAGATTTCTACTTAAACTATTTGAAATTTTTGTAAAGCTTTTATTCACTTTATGGACATCAATGCATAAGAACTACTTTGTCACTTTCTGGAACATGTTTTTATTTTTTATTAATATGGTAATTTATCTAAAACTATTATAAATGTTTTGCTTTTAATTTAGTATGATGTTGTTATTAAACAGTGTTTCGTTTTGTTTCTGAATGAATCAGCCGTTTGAACGAATCGAATGAATGGAAAGGACTCAGAAACTTACTCAATAAGACATTAACTGCCACCTACTGGCAGTTTTAAATTATTTTTTAGAGTAACTTCAATAAATAAATCATATTTCTATGATAATAATTAATAATTATCATTTACTCACCCTCATGTTGAATCAAATAAAATATTTAAAGCTACTTTTTGTAATGTCTCTTAGATGATGTTTTGGGGATAATTTCTCAGCCAAATTTGACATGCGATTAAATTGTGATTACGTAGTCACTACATTGTGCAATTAATTAAATAAATTAATTTATCTAAAACTAAATGTTTTGTTTTAATTTGGTAAAATGTTTAGCAGCAGTGGTTGATGAAGATGAGTGAATAAAACATATACATGTCATTAGTGTTTGTTTTTGTATTATTGGTGTCACATTGTGAGAAATAACAGTATTGTCTTTAATTAAAGCAGTTTATAGGATTTTCTCACACATTGTGACTCAATCAGTTTCTAACAGCAAACACTCAGAATAAAGTGAGATGATGTGAATGTCTTGTTGAATGAGTGTTGATAGTCTGAGGATCATCAATATTAACAGAGAAACTGCTGAAAACACTCTTTATTTCATGTCAATAGTTCCTGTTTTCACCTCATTTATTATGCTGATGTCTTCAGATCTGCTGTAAATTGTTCATATTTGAGGTCCACAAATCCCTCAGTCTGTTGCAATGAAATGAGCTTTAAGTGTCAATTATTTTTGTCTTTGTGCTTTTAACTGTTTTTCCTACAGTTCTTTACTACTTTTCTAGATATCTGTCATTACTTTAAAGAAGAAACAGAATAAAGTTCTGAATTAGCAAATGCTTTACGACAGACCAATATAAATTCTGAATGCATTTAGTTTATGGGTGAAATACAAAAAAGGTTAATATAGCATAAAAGGGAAAAAGCATATTTCAGGCATATTTAGAATGAGAATCAGCTGACAATTAAAATACTCTTTGTCATTTTAAATATGTAGACTTTGCCACTTTCCTTCAACCCACTAGATTTCACCCATTGTCAGCAAGAAGTTTTTTAATAATTTAAAAAATAATGAAATTTAATATGAGATATCTTATTCTTTTTAATATGTTTTATTTTAAGTACAGGTCAAAATAATTGATTCCTTTTAGCATTAAATATATCTGTTACACTAAATGATGATGACACATTAAAACATTTTGTTTTCACGAAAGTAATTTGAAACATTAAACAGACACACTTCATTTAGTGGGTTTTCTATTTAAAATCACTTTTGTACATTTAATTTGATGCAGACACTACAGTTTGATCTCTGGACTTTAACCCTATAAAAACAAACACAGTAATTGATTTATTTTTGATTTGGGCAGATCAGCTCCTCCAGCCAATCTGCTGTTCAGTCAACAAAGCCCCGCCCACTGCAATGAATTTAATGAAGCTCCTCCCATAGCAGTCACATCATCAGTGAAGCTCCTCCCAGTTCATCCTTAAATGTTGGAATATTCCCATCAGAGGAGCACTGAAGCTTCAGGAAGAGCTGAAAACTGGAAATAACATGAGTGATCCAGAACCCTGCAGAATGAAACACACAGAAGATACTGAAGAACAAAGAGGTTGGTGTTTATTCTTCACCTGTTCATGATGAACAACATTCATCAGATCAAACTAAATATTTTACATTTGTTTCATATCTGGTTCACAATTTCCAGGAGTGTTACTAGAATTTAAGCTTTTTTCAATACAGTTTTCAACACTGTTATTTTTTAAGAATAAACTGTAAACACCAAAATGTATGAAGTAATGAACTTTCCAGAATGGCTGACAGGGTTGTGAGTGTAACTTGAGCAAAATCTCTTCTTACAGTAACTTTGGTAACAGGGTTGATGAATGCAGTCATTCATTTGTGTAAAAACTGAGACAATGGATTGAGATTATTCTCTTGTCCTCCCATGATGAGTCCAGATGATGTCACTTCCTGGTGTCACAGTTTTAAGAAATCCTCTGGTTTTGAAAGGAGGAAAATCCTGTCAGAAGTAACAGGGTTGAGTGAATCATGTAGGACACTGATAATAACACATTTATAGATGCAGTCAGTCTAGACTTTGAGCATGTGAACTTTCTACAGACATGACAACCATAAAGATATGATGTGATATATTATTTAAAAACATAAATAATAATAATCACTCCAAAATTTGAAAATATGCAATCTTCTACATCTTCTCCACTCTGCAAACTTCACTTGATCTTGTGTTTCTGGTGTCTCACATTCACATGTATGAATGGTCAGTGGAAGGAAAAGTCTAGTGTGAACGGCCCTTAATAATTACACAGTTTTAGGCAAATAAATTAAATACTACAGGAATATGCTCTAATGTTTTAAATTAAAAAAATGTGTAAGGCTTGATTTTCCTGCTAAAGCAAAGGCTAGATAAAACACCCTGCAATAAAACAATAAAACACCCCTGGAGAGAAGATCTCAGAGAAAGAGCACAGGACACGCCTTGACCAAACTTGATCCTTGATCCACCCCTCCCTCATTCCTTCCTTTCCCCCTGATTTCATTTTTATACTTTGTGTTCTCCTTATAGCATTGTAATATTTGTCTTCAAGCACATTTTGGCATCTTTGTATAGTTTGTATAGTCTCACCAACATAAATAGTCTATAATTAAAAATCTACAATTTTAATGTATGATAAAATCTAATCATATGTTACCAAAAACTTTAAAATTAAAAAGACCCCAAAATCAATTCTGGCCTGGGTAATTAAATGAAGACAGCAGATCAGCCATTGCAGTATGTCCCACAGTCAGTTATACATTTAACAAGCTTGTTTGCCCATATAAGCTTTATATTATATTAGGTTAGCTAATTTGGCTTGCTGTCCACTGAGGAGGGGCTCGATGAAGCAGCTTCAACTCAAGCTCTGATATACCTGATATACTCTGGTATTTATTGTCTTCTAAATGTCTAATTGTGTAATTGGCATGATACTTTTTTACTTTAAAATAAAATGAAAAAAATGAATAAAATGAAAAATAAAATCAATTTGTATAAAATGTCAATACTTGATTAATTCTGGACTTTTATGACCTTTCACTTCATATTTCTCTCTTTAACTTATTTTGATGTACTGAAAATTTAAATGAAATTTTTTCCTCTTATTTCAGACCTGATGGAAGAAAGCAATGAGAGTGAAGAACTAAAGACATTTCTAAAGAAAAGAGCCAAGAAATCTTTCACCTGCACTCAGTGTGGAAAGAGTTTCTCAAAGAAACAACATCTTGAGGTTCACATGAGAGTTCATACAGGAGAGAAGCCGTTCACATGTGATCAATGTGGGAAGAGCTACAGTCAATCATCAAGCCTTAAAGCACACATGAGGATCCACACCGGAGAGAGACCGTTCACATGTGATCAGTGTGGGAAGAGCTACACGCTATCATCAAACCTTAAAGAACACATGACGATCCACACCGGAGAGAAGCCACACACATGCAGTCAGTGTGGGAAGAGTTTCACACGATCATCAAGTCTTAAAGCACACATGAGGATCCACACCAGAGCGAGACTGTTCACATGTGATCAGTGTGACAAAACATTTCTAAAGTCATCAAACCTGAAGAGACACCTGACAGTTCATACAAAGGAGAAGACACATTCATGTTCTGTGTGTGGAAAGAGTTTTTCACAGCTGTATAATTTACAAGAACATGAGAAAAACACATGGTGTGAGAGAGTACATGTGCTTTGAGTGTGAGAAAACTTTTACTACAGCAAACCATTTAAAAGTGCACCAGAGAATTCACACTGGAGAAAAACCTTACAATTGTTCACACTGTGACAAGAGATTTAGTCAGTTATCAACTCTGAAAGCACATGAGAGGATCCACACTGGAGAAAAACCTTACAAGTGTTCACACTGTGACAAGAGATTCAGTCAGTCAGGAACACTGAAAACACATGAGAGGATGCATCGAGAGGTGACTTGTGCGGACTTGAGACAGCCAGGTATCCCAGAATGCATCACGCACTAACCAGTAAGCGTCATTAGTAAAGCAGAAAACCTGTGTAATTTAAACATATTACTGTTATTATGTCATGATATGTAAAATTAAGAGTGTTCAGGCATGTAGGAATGTACTGGTTTAAAAAGCTCAAATTTGTGGTTTATTGAAAAAAGAAGCACCTATTTGGAGTTGTGAGATCCAGGCAATCACCGGGCGCTCAGCGCTCATGTACCCCACCGAGAACAGCCTAACCTCAGCTAATCCTTCTGACGTTTGGCTCTGACGCTGGTTGGTTTGGTTGACGCTGGCTCTCATGACTCTGTAGTGGTTAAAGATAATATAATTCATCTTTTGTAAATCTAATGGGTGATCTTTGGTCTCATAAATGTATAATTTGTTGAACTAAAAGTTTAATCTCATAACTTCATATAGTTAGGCATTATAGTTTACTGTTGTAGCCTACTAGAGCGCTGGTTTGTATGTTTGACTGAATTGTTTGCTTTATTTTTATTGTAGCTTCTTATACCTATTGCTTGTACTTTTATAATGGGTATTTGGCTATTGTTGGCCATTAAAACTGACATTTAACAAAAAGAGTGAGGGGTGTGTTTTATATTTGCAGACTATATGCATATTGCCACATATGGTTAATTTTTTTAAAATGGAAATGAAAAGTGGAAGAGCTGTGTTTATAGTTCGTTTGGTAATAACTATACATGCAGTGAAGATTGTAACACTGCCTAAAGGCAGGCTACACAAATAATGTTTGTTATTTTCCCTCCTAAAACTGTTTGAATGAGTGCAGATACAACAAATAACCACAAACAAAGAATAAATTATCATGAATGTATACAAAGTGCTTGCCTGATTTTTTTTTTTTTGCATGTTTGTCACACTTTAATGTTTAAGATCAAACTAATTTAAATATGAATCAAAGATACACAAGTAAGCACAACATGCAGTTTTTATTATGAAGGGAAAACAAAATCCAAACCCACATGGCCCTGTGTGAAAAAGTGCTTGCCCCCGCTGTTGAAACATAACTTAACTGTGGTTTATCACACCTGAGTTCAGTTTCTCTAGCCACATCCAGGCCTGATTACTGCCACACCTGTTCACAATCAAGAAATCACTTAAATAGGACCTGCCTGACAAAGTGAAGTAGACCAAAAGATCCTCAAAAGCTACACATCATGTTGAGATACAAAGAAATTCAGGAACAAATGAGAAAGAAAGTAATTGAGATCTATCAGTCTGGAAAAGGTTATAAAGCCATTTCTAAAGCTTTTGGACTCAAGCGAATCACAGTGAGAACCATTATCCACAAATGGCGAAAACATGGAACAATGGTGAACCTTCCCAGGAGTGGCCAGCCGACCAAAATTACCCCAAGAGCACAGCGATTCATCCAAGAGGTCACAAAACACCCCACAAAAACATCCAAAGAACTGCAGGCTTCACTTGCCTCAGTTAAGGTCAGTGTTCATGACTCCACCATAAGAAAGAGACTGTGCAAAAATGGCCGGCATGGCAGAGTTCCAAGACGAAAACCGCTGCTGAGGAAAAGGAACATAAAGGCTCGTCTCAGTTTTGCCAGAAAACATCTTGATGATTTTGGGAAAACACTTGGTGGACTGACAAGACAAATGTTGAACTTTTTGGAAGGTGTGTGTCTCATTACGTCTGGTGTAAAAGTAACACAGCATTTCAGAAAAAGAACATCATACTAACAGTAAAATATGGTGGTGGTAGTGTGATGGTTTGGGGCTGTTTTGGTTCTTCAGGACCTGGAAGACTTGCCGTGATAAATGGAACCATGAATTCTGCTGTCTACCAAAAAATCCTGAAGGACAATGTCCGGCCATCTGTTTGTGACCTCAAGCTGAATTGAACTTGGGTTCTGCAGGACAATGATCCAAAACACACCAGCAAGTCCACCTCTGATTGGCTGAAGAAAAACAAAATGAAGACTTTGGAGTGGCCTAGTCAAAGTTCTGACCTCAATCCTATTGAGATGCTGTGGCATGACCTAAAAAAGGCGATTCATGCTCTCAAACCCTCCAATGTGGCTGAATTACAACAGTTCTGCAAAGATGAGTGGGCCAAAATTCCTCCACAGCACTGTATGACTCATTGCAAGTTATCACAAATGCTTGATTGCAGTTGTTGCTGCTAAGGGTGGTCCAACCAGTTATTAGGTTTAGGGGGCAAGCACTTTTTCACACAGGGCCATGTGGGATTGGATTTAGTTTTCCCTTCATAATAAAAACCTTCATTTAAATACTCCATGTTGTGTTTGTTCGTGTTATCTTTGATTAATACTTAAATAGGGTTTGATGATGTAAAACATTAAAGTAAAAAAAAAATTTAAAAAATCAGGAAGGGGCCAAGAACTTTTTTTCACACCACTGTATGTGTGTGTACAAGATTGTCCTTTTAAGTCGTTTGAGTCGGGGTTGTGTCCGGGCCATTTGAGGAAAACAGGGAGTGAGAATGGCGCAATCGCGTTTAATTATCCAAAGAGAGCATTTTGAGTGTTGCTCCAGAATGCTGGTAAGTCCACTTCTTTTATGGGAAATGTCATGATCCTGATTACATCATAGGGATTCCCTGATGAGTTGTGGCGGAACTATCGCGAGACAAAAAAAGGAACACAAACACTTGACGTTTTAATATCTAAAAAACAAAGCAGCACAAACAAATTTTTTTTATGGCACAAACCAGCACAAACGGAGACTATTTTGCCGATATTTTGCGTTGGGTGGGGGGCCAGTTTCACACAGTTATTTTACCTACATCATCAAGTTTTGTTTGTATAAACCATTTCCTTAAAGATAATTTTGTTTTGTAAAAATTGTATCTTAATTTTAATCAATGTTTCATCAACCAATTGCCTGGATTTAATAAATAAGAAGCAAATATAGCAGACAACCATGACGGAGGCGCCGGCGCGATCACTTGAACATGAATTTGCACGTTCTCTCTAGGCGCATCCACTGCAGAGATGAGAGTCAGAACCAGCAATTAATATTAGAAGAAAATTGTTATAACAAAAATCTGTTAGCTGGGGACAAGTATCTTTGAATTTGTCACGTGTTTTTATTTATTTTATTATTTATTTTAGCTTGGAGGGCATGGAACCACTCAGTGGAACAGAGGATAACTCCCAGGAGACAAATAAATGGAGAAAAACACAAAATGTTTTTCAACCATTTATAATCACTTTGGACCAGAAACAATGGAATAAAATATGTCCATTGCCAGGTTCCACAAAACTGAGAAAGCCATGGAGTGATTATTTATATGAAGGCTTCAAGAAAAAAAAAATCCTTGCTGTACACGTTCGTTTAAATATCAGCATGTTAAACCTACACCTAGGTAAAATCCTACAAAAAATGGGTGAAAAAAAGTTTAGGCCAGCAACTCACTTAAAACAAGGCAAAATTGCACAGTCACTGACCCATGGCCCCAGTGAGTTTTTTGTTTACGAAAAGCTTGTATCAACACCCACAGAAGAGATACTGGCCGGAAATATGAGCAGCTGCCTTAACAGAAATGTGCTGAAGGTAATAAGCTCAGAGGTTAGAAAAAAAACAGAAGTTCCACAGTGACATGCTGACTGATGTACACCTTACTCAGACATATTAAGAGAGTGTGACACATCCTATTTCAAAATGCCAGGATACCTTCAGCATTTCAGCATGGATCCTTTTGGGGTCCATTTGTATACAGAAATGGGCATCAGTATTCTTGTGGAACACCTGAGACAAAAGTGTCCTGTGACTGGTTTCAAAAATTCCAAATCAAGACAAAAAAGTGCTGTACTACTCCCTTACACTTCCAGGAGGGGGTCGGGATGCACCACCCCTCCCAGTCTCTGAAATGCTTTCAAATGAACATTCAGTTCCCCCCATTACGTTTTGGTTAATGCAGTTTGCACTTCATCTCTCAAGATACACACAAGTGCACATCTCGCAGGTGGAAACGGACTATAGCTGGGCACTGATGCACAGTGTCTTCCTTGCGTTTAACAAGGAAAATGTCAACTTATATCTTGACAGAACATACAATATTTGTCAGGGGAAAACTTTACCAGAGGATTTGAAACCATTCACCATTTTGCATATGTGCTCTGCCCATGTTTTGAAAGCAGTCTGTCATGCAATGCTCAGGCACACAGAAGACAAGGGCCTCGTAGAATTTACAACATTCTGCTTTGCCAGAATCCAAAATGCAAGCACCATGCCTGAAGCCACACATATCTTCAGACCACATTGTACCATCCTAACAACTCCAAAATACACAAAAAATGTTGAGAAAAAGTGTTTTTCTTTTGGAGTCTATTATCAAAAAATCCAACAAACCCTCTGATGAAAATGAACTGGAGGAAACCAAGTGGGACGTTGAAGAAAAAAAACAAGTAAAAACAATCATGGGCAGTTCACGTTTCACTTCTTATTTTCAGAAGGTGTTGGAAGAGGCTAGGGAGCAGGACACACATGATATCTCGGAAGATAATCCGTACTTCTGTCCAGGGATCATCAACTTCCTTTTTGACAATTATATTGGAATTTTAGGTTTATGAACAGTGAGTAATTCCAGAACTATTGTTATTTTTTTTAGCCTTTACATCTATGCAAAAATTACTGTTTGAATTTCTATCCTTTTATGATACAGGTCAACTTTGAGAAATACGATGGGGCGATTACTTTTGTAAACATAAAGAATGTGCACTGGAAGTTTATTGTAAGTAAAAAAAACAAACAAACATAGATCATACTTTGTTTTATTATTATTATTACTAGCATAATAAATAATAATAATAATAATAATAATATTGTTTCTTTATCCTAGTATCTGCATGCTAAATCTGAAACAATCTTTGTGCTTGACCCTCAATGTGTTGCCATGGAAATTGAGGAAGCTTCACATGCATGTCGCAGATTTGGGTACATTTCCTTGTTTGTTTTTTTTCCAACAACCTGTGACTATTCAGATCATCTAAAACTTTGAAAGAATGTCACAAAACCGTTTCCATGTATTTGTCCAACTTTAGTGAATACTTCAAAATGAGAAAGGAACAAAATGCAAGAGAGGATTGGATCAACATAAAATGGAAGGCTGGCACAATACCTCACACACTTCAGGAAGATAGTGTGAGCTGTGGTGTCTTTGTGATGCAGGTAATGAGAAAAAAAGGTGTACATGAATGTGTTGCAACTTTGTGTTTTTCATTGTACTGTTTACTGCTGTCTCTCTAGATGGCAAAACGGGTGGTGGAGAACTTCCCTAACATCCCTGAGAGCATCACTATCATCCCTCAGAGGAGTGGATGTACAACTGTAGATGGCAGGTGGCAAAAGATATTTTGCTGGCATCAGGTATTATTTTCAAAACTATTATAAAAGTACTGTTGTAGTTTCTTGTATTGTACCAGAATTACAGTATACTTTAACTTAAAATAATTGCAGTGTCAAGGGAAGAGTACTGTTCGGTTTGTGGACAAAAGAAGGAGTCCAAACAGAGGAGACATGCATTTGGGTAATCATTATATTAAATCCTATGGTAATAACTACAGCATCTCACAGAAAATAGTGGTCCCACCTGAAGATGAATCGTGGTCCTGTGCAATGTGCTCGTGAACATTTTTTTGATTTTCTGTTTTGAGGCAGATGTAATGTTTTGTTTTTTGTTTTTTACCATGTTTACTTTGTTACCGTGTACATGTTTATATATAAAAACATGTAAACTGTTTTGTAAGTGTTTTTTGTATTTCACTGAATACAACACTACTTTTACCATTTTACTTGTTTTATTTTTTTATCTGAAAACATCATCAAATTATAAACACCAGCAAAGGAAACTATAAGTCCTCTAAAATCCAAAATCAACATGCTCCAGAGAGCATATCCAAAATTTAACACCACCAAAATCCAGAAGAATAATGAAAATGTCAAATCTAGTCTATTTAGTTGAGTTCACATAAATATGTCCAGCTTGAGGAACAAAATCAAGAGAACTATATGACTCTACCACTATACCCAACTTTTGATTAAATTTGTACAACAATTAAAAAACAGTAATATTTGGAGTTATACAGCTGGTACATGTGTTAGGTATTTAAGGTTTTCAACTATTTTTGTCATCATATAAGTCGACCATCAAAACTGCCAAACCCAAAACGTTGTAAAAACTCTAAATGCTTTTATTATCAGAATGATCAACACAACCACAAGCATTCAACACCACATGGTTGGACAGTAAATCATAGACAAGTCTTAATAACATGTTATTTGTTTTGTTTGTTGTATTTTTCCATTTGTCAGCAGTCAGTCAGTTATAAAAATGTATCAGATTATCTTCATTTTTAAAATATTTTAATGACTGAATATTGTGATTTTGTTTTTTTGTGTGTGTGTTTTTTTTTTCCTTTTACTTTATACTTTATTACAAGTTTGAAAATGCTATAAGCATAGTAGATGTTTATAACTTTATAACTTCAATATCTTTTTAATGATTATGCATATTGCCCTAAATAACTTTTACATTATCAAGCACACTTCAATAAATTCACTACACCTCTAAGTCTGGGTATGGTCATATCTACAGAGTCCACTTGACTTTGTAATGCTACAGCATACTTTTTAACTAGTGTTATAGGTTGATTCAAAATGGACTGTAATGTCTTTCTTTAACCTTAGTGAATATATTACAGTTAAACGTGTAACCTAGTGAACAAACTACAACTCAGCTAACTTATAGGATGATAAACCTGTTTTAATGAAGACACAACCTAGGTGTGGAATGTGCACAGTTCTGCTCTGCCCCAGTGTATTGAGATAACTTTTTCTTTGCTTTGAATCTCTTTTAAAACATTTCTTTAAAAACATTTCTGGCCTTATGTGTATTTTGTAACATGTATCATCCTTAAAGGTACCCTAGAATGAAAAATTTAATTTATCTTGGCATAGTTGAATAACAAGAGTTCAGTACATGGAAATGACATACAGTGAGTCTCAAACTCCATTGTTTCCTCCTTCTTATATAAATCTCATTTGTTTAAAAGACCTCTGAAGAACAGGCAAATCTCAACATAACACCGACCGTTACGTAACAGTCGGGGTGTACACCCCCAATATTTGCATATGCCAGCCCATGATCGAGCCATTAGACAAGGGCAGAATGTCTGGATGTTCACAGCTGAATCATCAGACTTGGTAAGCAAGCAAGGAAAACAGCGAAAAATGGCAGATGAACCAATAATAACTGACATGATCCATGATATTATCATGATATTTTTAGTGATATTGAATTGTCTTTCTAAATGTTTCATTAGCATGTTGCTAATGTACTGTTAAATGTGGTTAAAGTTACCATTGTTTCTTACTGTATTCACAGAGACCAGAGTCATGTCGTTATTTTCATTATTAAACACTTGCAGTCTGTTTAATTCATAAACACAACTTCATTCTTTATAAATCTGTCCAACAGTGTGTAATGTTAGCTTTAGCCACGGAGCACTATCAAACTCATTCAGAATCAAATGTAAACATCCAAATAAATACTATACTCACAGGAATCTATGTATGCATGACAAACACTTTGTAAAGATCCATTCTGAGGGTTATATTAGCTGTGTGAACTTTGTTTAAATGCTGTTTAAGGAGTCGCGAGCTCGTGGGCGGAGCGTCAGATTTAAAGGGGCTGCGCGCTAAATCAGTGCATATGTAATTATGGCTGAAAATAGGCAGTTAAAAAAATTAATTAAAAAAAATCTATGGGGTATTTTGAGCTGAAACTTCACAGACACATTCAGGGGACACCTTAGACTTATATTACATCTTGTTAAAACTAGTTCTAGGGCACCTTTAACTTGCATCATTAAGTTGTCTATCTTCAAGTTTCAACATTTTTTCAGTCATTGCATTGGTTGACCCCAAAAACTTTATCATTGTGAAGCACCCTCTAAAGAAAACAATACAGCTGGTAGTTTGGGGATTGTCATATCTGCAGAATTATTCTGACTTTGATATTCTGTATATAGCTTGAATATAGCACTCAATAGATTTTACAAGATGGAACAGAAATATTAAGAAAATGCATGAATTTCTTCCTTGTAGCCTATTGAACATACTACAGGTCAATGTTTTACCTCAGATTATATTTGAAGATGCTCATTGTTATAAAGCCATGACAGTATCTGACATTTTCATCTTAAAACTTCAATATCTTTTTAATGATTACACAGATTGGCCTTAAATGAGTTTGACATTATGAAGCATACTTTAAAGTACACACTACATGAGCATGCCTAATAGGGTGACTTATAATAAGGTAATGTATAGAGCTCGATACCTTTCACATGGTGGAACAGGTTGTTTCAAAATTGTTTGTAATGTCTTTTTATAACCTTACTGGATATACTCCAGCAAAAGTGTTGCACATTAACAGATTACACATTCACATTAAATGTCTCACATATTAACAGTTATTTTCAATGCATGGACTGGGTTGTGTCTTTATTAACAGGTTTATCATCTTCAGGCTTCAGCTGATGTGAAACTGTGACTTATAGTAGATATGACCATACCCAAACTATGAGCTGTAGTGTGTCCTTTGGAGAGTGCTTAATAATGTTCAAGTGGTTTGGGGTTCATTTGTGTAACCACTGGAAAGATACAGAGTCGCCAAGGTGCAGGTAAGAACATCTAGGAGATTTTATACATTCTCCAAGCCATGCTTAGGATTTTTTAAATGTTTGTGTAAACCAGTAAAAAACTATTGAAACCTAAATGTTGATTAATTAAAAACAAGTCAAAACATGAAGTTATTTCAATGCATTCAGCACCTGTCACATAATGCACACAAAGACAAGATGGTAAGATCCAAGCGCAGCGTTTAATTTTGATAATCCAAACACGTAATCCAGGAAACAGGCAAGGGTCAAACTCCACAGAAACAGTCCACAAAAAACAGAAAGCCAGAGATAAAAGTGCATGTAACATAATATAACGAACAAGCAGAAACAACAGAGTATAAATAGACAGACACTAATGAACATAACACAAGACAGCTGGGTGCAATGAAGAGGTAATGAGTCCGGGAAGTGGGTTATGGGAAATGCAGTTCACAAAAGGGGTGAGGAACAGTCCGGGTTGGAGTGCCCTCTAGAGGCAGACAAGGGCACTCCCAGTAATGATCATGACAGCACCATTTGCATGGACAGCAACATGTCATAAAAACATGTCATATGGTTTTTTTCAAACAATGGCCATACCAAAGCTATAAGGTGTAATGTGTACTTTAGAGCAGTGGTTCCCAAACTGGGGTACGCGTACCCCTGGGGGTACGTGAGGTGACAAAAGGGGGTACGCAAAATGCTGAGTAGTTCATTTAATTCTACCTTAAAATATTTAAAATCGAGCATGTATTTCTAACTGCCAAAATGTCATAAATCCAGTACATTTAATCAAATTACCTCATCATTTGCAGTCAAAAATGACTGTATCCACACAAGCAGCATGCATATGATAGATTGCATGCAGAATCTGCTGCCTTAAATCGCACTCAATTACTGTCGTTCTCGACAATGCACCTTTGTAAAAGTGGGGATTCAGCACTTACTCGCATGAAGAACAAATACAGACACAGATAATGGATTAATTTCGATTTAAGACTCAAACTTCCTCCGATACAAAAACATACCTTGTGTGAGTTCTTGTATTTAATGATGATAACGAGCAAGAACGCAATTGTTCCCAAATATCCACATGACTGCAAACGTGACATTATTATACAACAGGTCAAAAAACAAAATGTACATTTTAAACATAGTACTGTAAGTATTTACTCTATTTTGCAATGAAATAATAGTTCTAATGAAAACCACAGCAGAACTACAACACACGTCTGTGTTTCAAAAACAATTCTGCGGCTTTGAACGAATCGTAAGAGTCAATGATTCAATGATTCATTCACAGCCACTTGCTTCCTTACTGAATGAATGACTCGATGACTCACTCATAAAAACAGTGACTTGCTGCCACCTACTGGCGGTTTTAGTTTAATATTTAAAAGTTTTACTTCATTTTACCATCATTGCACATTTCTCTATTGAACATTTTTTTTATTTAAAACATTATTTATTTTATAAAGTTATTCATAAAGGTAAAAAAATGCACTGGAAAATCAATTTAGGGGGCAAATATTGTCGCTTAATGGTAAAGGTGTGACTGCAGTCGAAGTGGAAGAGAGGGGGTACGCAGAAGGATGGTAATTCCTTCAGGGGGTACTCCACGCTAAAAAGTTTGGGAACCACTGCTTTAGAGTATGCTACATTATTTCAAAGTCAATTAAAAGGAAACTATCTAATTATTAAAAATATTTTGAAGTTGTAAGGTCAAACTGTACCATGTCAGATGCTGACTTGTCTTTATAAAAATGTGGATCTCCAGACTTCAGCTGAGTTGAAACATTGGCCTGTAGGACGTTCAGTAGGCTACAAGGAAGACATTCTAGCATGTTCTGAACGTTTCTGTTCCATATTGTACAAATTATTGGTTGCTTTATGTTATTGTTTATCAAAGTCAGCAGACTTCAGCAGATGGGACAATCCTCAAACTTGGAGATGTAATATGTCCTTTAGAGGGTGTTGATAACGATTTAGTGATTTTGGGTCAATCTTTGCATAAAAGGTAAAAAGATATTGAAACTTCAAGGTGCAGGTAGTGCAACTTCAAGATGTAAGTTTTATTCTATTTTGCTCACAAGGGCTGTAATGTTGTTTCTGATAAATCTTTTGGGAAAAAAAAAATCAAAGCACTTTAACGGTTATTTTAATACACTGGCACACAGCTTAAATATTAGCTTTCAGCACAATGGACTGCAGCCATGTCATGCAAACTTAAGTCTAGTTAAAAATGAACACAGCCAAGTTCATCTGAAGTGCAACTTTTACCTGTAGTATATTCAGTGAAGTGAAAGAATTACATTACCAATAACTGTAAAACAATCTGTTCCATCATAAAAAAATATATTGAGCTGTATATGCCCAATAATCACAGTCAAATTAACTGTTTATATATTTCCACAGTCAAATTGTGAGGTGTAGTGTGTACTTTAGAGTCTTTATTCATTCCTGTGAATAAACATACAAGTGCAATCTTTTTAACCATTAAAGTGTTAGTTCACCCAAAAATGAAAATTCTCCGTAAGACCTGAAAATGAAAAGATCCGAAGACATTCGTTAATCTTCAGAACACAAATTAAGATATTTTAGTTGAAATCCGATGGCTCAGTGAGGCCTGCATAGGGAGCAATGATATTTCCTCTCTCAAGACCCATAAAGGTACTAAAAACATTTAAATCAGTTCATGTGAGTACAGTGGTTCAATACTAATATTATAAAGCGACGAGAATATTTTTGGTGCGCCAAAAAAAACAAATAACGACTTATTTAGTGATGGCCGATTTCAAAACACTGCTTCAGGAAGCTTCGGAGCACAAATGAATCAGTGTGTCGAATCATGATTCTGATCGCGCATCAAACTGCCAAACGGCTGAAATCATGTGACTTTGGGTGCTCTGAACAGCTGATTCGATACACTGATTCACTGTGCTCCGATTCTCAGTTGTTGCCCTGCTGAATCTCAGTGAAGGCACTGCGTCTTCTTCAGAAAAATACACTCGTAAGACTGGCACTGGACTGTTCAGCATAAGTGTAATTAGGAATGTGTGTTTTTCCTATAAATACAATCATCATGTTTAATGTATGGCCACACTTTATTATGTTCAAATTTCATTTTACACTTTTAATAAATTGTTTTCTATAATCCTAATTTAACCCTCTACCGCACGCATTATGATAAATTTATAAAAAAAAATATTTGACTCTTTTTCTTTTCTTAGAATGGCTTAACTTGAAGTGCTGTAAAAAAAAATTTGGAAAAAAATATTATTTTAAGGTACTTTATGATATGTTGCAATATGGCAACAACGCGCAATAGTGGAAATAACTTAAAATAAGTGTAAGTGTATATAGTTAATTTTCCTCAGAAATGTTGTTTGTATTGAATAAATTGGTGCTATTATAAGCTTTAGCAGTAAATATAAACAAAACCTTATACTTATTTTCCAACATCTTGTGCTTTTATTTATGGAATTTATTCTTTTGCAGAATAATGCTTTATATTCTTTGAATTTAATTACGTTTTTCGTGAATATTATTTAAATTGCAAATATAGACAGTTAAAAACAAATCTAATACTGTTCATGATGTATCATAAAACATTGACATAAAACCAAAAACATTGCAGTTCATGAAAATTCAATATTACGCAATCTTATGAGAGGAAGGTTATGAACATGTGTTCTGTGGGGATAATGCAGGAAAGATGCACGATTCCTGTGTCTCTCTCTTCTCTGCTCTCAATGTGGCAACCACATTCTTTATCGCAATAAAACTTGTAACTAAGAACTTCTCGGGGGATGGGGGACAGACCCCATAATGTGCTTTAAACAATTATTGGTTAACTACAACAGATAATTGTGTCTGATTTGTCTCAGTCGTTACAAGAGTAAATATAACCATACCTCTTCAATCTGGAAAAGTGCAGGCCAACTGGAGTTTTTAAGTCCTGAATCGTTGGACTGTTCTGTACCACATTCCTCCTCCTATAGGTGAATGTTTTGGACATTTTTTTACTACTGATGTTCTCTTCTTCTGTCCGAAATCACTTTTTCAAAGTTTTCATCCATTTCTCCAATTGGATTAGCAGGGCAAAAATTAACCTCTGCTCTCTTCGGCTTCTTCACATTTTTGGCCGGGAAGCATTCATCCCTGGGCTTGTTTTTTAGTGAATTCAGAATCACTTTGGGACATCCAAGGTTTCTCATCTTCGTCCGGTAATTAGCCATTTTGTGCTTAAGGCTGAATATCCAGCCACTGTACCCATTCATCGATCCTTTTTCTTGTAAACAGAGAAATTTGTCAACAAGTGCCTTAGCAACATCTACCTGTGGATCAGTAGTGAACTGGAAAATCTCCTCTGCCAGCTTTTCCAAGATACCCGACTTGAGGCCTGGCCTGATCTTCAGAGAGGTTCTAGTGCCAACAAAAATCGTTGAAGCTCCACTTCAATATCTTATGGGAAATCAGGAATGGGACATTTTTGTGGCCATGTCAGTACTCGTAGTGCCTGAAGTTCTCCATCAGATGTTGGGATAGTCACAGTGTGTCAGGATGCGTACAGAGAGAACTCAAAGGCAGAAGGAAAGTGCAATAGCTTATTGAACACTTCTGGATATAACAACAATCCAAGTATAGACACACAAACGGGCAAAACCAAAGGAAGGTGCAAGTTCCAGAGCCGCCCGTACAGAACCCTGCGGACACAGGCTGTGGAGACCACCTCGGGTGCGATACCCAACGGGACGGGGAACGAGACAGACAGCAGTGGCCAGCTGTATAATCCTTGTCTAGGCGTCCTGGGCACAGCAGTAAAACAGGTAAGAAAGCAAAGACACACGGAACAGGTCCAAACACAAGAGATAATCTACTTACAATCTACTAACAACAAAGGACAGATACCGCAGAGAATGAAAAGGGAAATAAGCGACAGGTGAGGGAAATCAGCTCGTGATCTGTGCGCATCCGCGCCGAATAATCAGCGCTGTTGCCCAGGTCACGAGCTGCAGAAAATAGACAGGACACACAGAGACAACAGGTAAAAGTCGATGATGCACCCTGAACCGTGACACAGTGTCATCTGAATCTCCTCCAGATAACAACAAAGTAGAAGAGGAAAGGATTGAGCATTCACTTGAAGTTCTAAATGGTTCAGAGGCACTTGAAGATTGCTCGATTGGATGGTCAGGGCTTGGATGAGTGGCATGTGCCAAATACACCAACTTGATAGTAGTTTTGTCTTTTATGTCATGAATTGATGACAGATTCATGAATTCATTAAAGTCTGCATCCATGTACTGAAGCTGGAAGTCTCTTTCAATACCAAATGCTTGGCGAACAGCATCATGTAGTGTTCTCAACACTACATGAGAGGTCCAATCTTCTGAAATCATTGTCTTCCACAATGACTCAGAGCTTCACACTCATATTTAATCTAATTAGGAGACAAAGAACTCATTAAATTAGCCGAAATTACATTGACAATGGACAGCAAAATTCTCTGTTCAGGAAAAACTGTCAAGTTCAAATGTTCAGGGCTCTATGCTAACTTTTAAGGAGCATTTTTGTAAATATGCTCATAATAATAAAAAAAAAAAAAAATATATATATATATATATATATATATATATAAAAAACCTTAGAAACATTCAAAAATGCACTTTCTGATCAATAACAAACATTAAAGGGGTGGTTCAGTGTTTTTTTCTAGGCTTGATTGTGTTTTGGGGGCACAGTTTAACATGTCTTAATGCTTTGTTTTTTGAAAACGCTGTATTTTTCATATATTTTACCTTTATTCTACACCTCTGTTTCCATTGTCATATGAACGGCTTGTTTGACTTCCTGCTTCTATGAAACCGCTCCCTACAAAATACACAATGTGCTCAGATTGGTTAGCAGACCCAGTATATCGTGATTCACTGAAGCGTCCGGAAACGCCACGCCCCTTACCATTCGTAGTTACTTGTGCTTCAGTGGAAATGTAAATAATGGCGTCTATATTGCTGTATCAAATTGAGCCGAATCAGACCCCGATGAAGAGGGTCAAGCAGAACCTCTGCAATCGCGGCTTTTAAAGGACAGTTATGAATGGCATTTCATTTAGTATTTGTGTCAAAGTGTTTAGATATGCTGTCACTGCTGTTTGTTAGCTTTCAATATACAGTTTTATCCTGATTAAAGCTTTACTGTAGCCGAATACATGACTGAGTAGTCGCATTTTTGTAAAGGTAGCATTTAATTTATAGCATGAACAACTGTTTGTCTATGAACATAGAAGTTTGTTGGTGTTTGTAGAATTTAGCTAACTGGCTAGTGAAGCAAAAACAAGTTGCTCTTTGTATATGTCCTTGATGCAACCAAAAATTGCAACAGAACTATAGGTTTAAAAGACATGTACAAACAATAAAATGTACTTACAGTTTGGGGCCCATAAACAGCATAAACTGCTTTTAAAGTGGGAACTGCTTCATCTTTCAGTAAAAGCCTTTGTGTAAATTAGAGTTGGGGTACTCAACCTTGGACTCGGACTCGAGACAATTTTAAATGAACTCGGACTTGTCACGCACTCGGGTGAATTTGTACTCGGACTTGAACATTTTGGACTCGGAAAATATTCAGAGTACAGTCGAGTCCGCGTCATGTGTAACAATAAAACCAGCATAAAATTGAGATGAGAAATTTATTAATGTCTCCCCGTCTGTCATTTTACTGTACCACACCGGCAGGCAGCAGTAGCATATCATCTTATGCTTGCAGACGAAACACACACATCACTCACTGTTTTAGTAAGGAAATTAACATATCACCATAAAAATGCAGGGACTGTAAATATAGTCCTTTTAAATTTAAAATGATTTGCTCTTAATGTAATGTAATTATTTTCTATCAATTATTTAATGTGATCTGAATTGCAATAACTAGTAAAATAGTGCTGTCTATTCCAGCATCCTCTGCACCAGTAGAGCGTGTCTTTAGCAAAGGTGGCCTCATCGTGAGACCACATCGTGCACGCTTAACTCATAAAATGGTCACAGCGCTTGTATTTTTAAAAGCAATATGGCCCTGGTTTAGTGCTTGACTGTGCACTATAGTACATTTCATGTTCAGTGTTCATTACAACTCATGTTACAAGACCAGAGAGCTGTGTTCAGAAAGGAGTTTGTTGTTGATTAAGCACCGTAATAAAGCTTTAAGTTGTTGTTATGACTAGCTGATAGATTTAAACTCTAGTCTGAGTATTTCCTCAGCCTATTTAAATGTGGGAGAGAGGCATTAAATAATTGAAATGTCAGCTGTAACTGGAGGACAATATAGTGTGATACAATAATAAAACAGGTTCATTTGTATTTTCATGCACTTGTAATACAATAAAAGTTCTACATATACCCTTCTTTTCTTTGAAACCTTTTTTGATAGGAAACTAGTTCTGTTGACATAAAATAAAAATGTTCAATTGCAATGACAAGATGTAATAGTGGTATTTTTTATTACATTTTTATATTGCCATTGGTTTAATGGGTTGAAAGGTTAAAATATTAATAGAATGTAAAAATTTACAATACCAATTTATAATCTTTTTTAATTTAATTACTTTCTGGACTCGGGCGGACTCGACTCGGACTCGGCCTTTAAGAACTCGGACTTGAGTCCAACTCGGCCCCTTTTGGACTCGGTCTCGGACTTGGACTTGATGTTTAAGGACTTGGTCTTGACTCGTACTCGACAAAGGTGGACTCGGACCCAACTCTAATACATAGTATAAACAACGTTAAAAAAAACAACAACAACAGGCCAGCTGGGGAGTGAACAGCCATGCAGGAGTTAACACAAGTTTTAGGCTACCCCAAACACTGGTGACTGAATGATTCCAGTTGTCATAAAATGACAAAAATCTTCATATTTATGCCCAATGGTCAACTTCAAGGTGATGGCACAAGTGTTTGCTTCTGGGAACATCCGCCGGTTGCCATTCAGTTCCTCATAAAGACATTTAATTGTAGGATTCTCTCCAAATCCAAATGCAGGTATGGCAGATGCCCCAGAAGCAAACACAAGCACATCTTCCAGGGTGATATCAATTTTCCCTCCACCTTCTACCTCCACTGCTGCATCTCCATCTGTAACATACAAACCAAAGAAACAATCTTAAAAAAAAAAAAAAAACAGATTGACAAACATTTTAATCATTAACACCTACAGTTGTAACCTGACATTTGACACATTTAGGCCATCCTTAAAAATATTCTTTTTTGCCGTAACCCGACCAACCCTGTCAATTTAGGACCGACTCAAATTTTGGTTTTTATTTTGCTTTAAGTCCGACCAACTTGCTGGTTGTAAATTTTCGTTAAGACCGACCAATTTTTTTTTTTTTTTTTACTCTTCAAACAACTAATACAAAAGCAATAAAATAATATTAATTATATTTTAGTAAGTATTGTAAATATATAAATTGCCTAGGCCTACATACAAACGAAGGCTACGTTCTTTATTTTAAATAAAAACCCGTGACGTCATCTATGTTTACACTATTGGTTAACGGATGTCACACTATGGCCTGTGTGTTCGCTTCGTCTCATACTCTCATTCACTGTCAGAGTCAACGGTTTCGCGCTTGGTACTGATGGCTGCGGCTGCAGTAAACAAAATGTTCGTGGTCACCGTTCAAAGTCATACGGGTTCTGGCACCATAATACATCTAAAAAATTCATCAAAACAGCTCGAAACTGTGCCCAGATCTTTTTCCCATCCCTTCTCCCGTCTAGTCTAACCGTGACCGTGTCGACTGACTTGAAGGAAACCACTAAAATGTTGGTGGAGGAAACTCAAACTATTGAGGACGTGCTACAATTGGACCCACAAATCAAAGTGGTTTCTTTTAAATTGAAATTTCAAAGTAAGACACCACCACCCAACAACACGAGGAATGCATTTTCCATCATGATGGGCCAGGCGAAGACCCCGAAGGACCCGATGCTTCGTTCCTGCAATAATGGTGAGTTTGCATTCTTGAGTAGCAGAGCAGGTTTTTTTTATTTAAAGCTAGCATGCATAACCTACTAGCCTTCCTGTTAACGTTAGAAGCTAACTTCAATAGTGTATGAGATGGAGAATTTTGAGATATGCTTGTGAAATACGTCTGTATGAGCCTACATTTAGGCGCGCATTATTCGAAATTAATGGTCATTACCAAGGAGTAGGCAATACATGGAGTTGTGCTATAGGCTTACAATGACAGCTAGCTGCTGGTTGGAACCTTTTCTTATAGAGCTGTCACTTTATGTTCGAAAATCTATTGCACGAATCGATTGGACCAACCAACACAAGTTTCGAAAACGAAAATTGATTTTAACGGCCTTCTCTCAGAGCGCGTCCAGGTTTTTTTTTGGAACGCGTCACACAGCAACTGCAACTTCGGACACACACGCATAACAGCAAATAATACTAATGCACAATGTTTCTCTTTTTACAACAGAAATGTAAATTCTGCCGGTAATCACCATCACCAAAATTGTACTTTTTTTTTTTTTACATTGAAACTTAAAAATATAAAAAATATAGACCTACCTACCGACCCTTTTTTTTTTTTTTACTGTTACTGCAAACCAAAATATTTTTAAGGATGGCCTTACTGGAGCCAGGTGACGAGGTTATGGCCGATAAGGGCTTCCTCATTGGAAAGTTTTTGGAGGATGTTAAAGCAAAATTAATCATCCCCCCTTTCAAGCACAGTGACCAGTTTAGCAGAGAGGAAACTGAGAGAACCCAGGCCATTGCCAGACTCCGCATCCTTGTTGAACGTGCAATTAGACGAGTAAATGAGTACCACATTTGGGATTCTCCGGTTCCTCTCACTTTAGCAGGCACTGTCAATCAGATGTGGTCCTGCTGTTGCATGATGGCAAATTACCAAGGTCCTTTAGATCTTGAAGGTGAGATGAAATACTGGATAGACTGAACATGCTGTTAGCCTGCTATATTTCATTCATTGCAGCCAAATCTGGTGCCATGTGTCTCCTCTCTACATTGCTTTGTGACATCATCATAACACCAGCTAGTAACATCCTCTTATCCTTGTCACCCAGTGCCATCATTCTCACCTACTTACCTGCCAGTAACATCGGCCACTTCCTCATCTCCAGCTAGTAACATCGGCCACTTCCTCCTCTCTAGCCATCAATCTATAGTCGGCCACCACCTCATCTCCAACCAGTAACATCGGCCATTTCCTCCTCATCTATAGCCAATAACATTGGCCACTTCCTCCTCATCTATAGCCAATGCATCGGCATCACAATAACATCGGCCACCACCTCATCTCCCACCACCCGGCCACCCCCATCGTAGCCATCTATAGCCAATAAAATTGGCCACTTCCTCCTCATCTATAGCCAATAACATCGGCCAGTAACATCGGCCATTTCCTCCTCATCTATAGCCAATAACATCGGCCACTTCCTCCTCATCTATAGCCAATAACATCGGCCACTTCCTCCTCATCTATAGCCAATAACATCGGCCACTCCTCATCTAGCCATAACACGGCCACTTCTCCCATCTATAGCCAATACATCGGCCAGTTCATCCTCATCTATAGCCAATAACATCGGCCACTTCCTCCTCATCTATAGCCAATAACATCGGCCACTTCCTCCTCATCTATAGCCAATAACATCGGCCACTTCCTCCTCATCTATAGCCAATAACATCGGCCACCACCTCATCTCCGACCAGTAACATCAGCCATTTCCTCCTCATCTATAGCCAATAACATCGGCCACTTCTCCATCATAGCCCCATCCTTTAAGCCAATAGCATTTGCCCTCCTCATCTATAGCCAATAACATCGGCCACTTCCTCCTCATCTATAGCCAATAGCATTGCCACTTCCTCCTCATAGCCAACCATCCACTTCCTCCTCATCTATACATCGGCCACTTCCTCCTCACCATCGGCCACTTTCCTCTCATCTATAGCCACATCGGGCCAGCAATCTATAGCCCAGCCACTTCCTCCTCATCTATAGCCAATACATCGGCCACCCTCATCTGCCAATAACATGGCCACTTCTCCTCTCTATAGCCAATAACATCGGCCATCTCATCTATAGCCATAGCGCCTCCTCCTCATATAGCCAATAACATCGGGCCAATAGCATTGGCCACTTCCTCATCTATAGCCAATAACATCGGCCACCACCTCATCTCCGACCAGTAACATCAGCCATTTCCTCCTCATCTATAGCCAATAACATCGGCCACTTCCTCCTCATCTATAGCCAATAGCATTGGCCACTTCCTCCTCATCTATAGCCAATAACATCGGCCACTTCCTCCTCATCTATAGCCAATAGCATTGGCCACTTCCTCCTCATCTATAGCCAATAACATCGGCCACTTCCTCCTCATCTAGCCAATACATCAGCCATTCCTCCTCATCCAATAACATACTCACATCGGCTCCCATCTATAGCCAATAACATCACTTCTCCTCTATAGCCATTCCTCTCATCTATAGCCAATAACATGGCCATACATTCATCTCATCTATAGCCAATAACATCGGCCATTCCTCCTCATCATTCCTCATCTATAGCCATGGCCACTTCCTCTCATCTATAGCCGTCATCTATAGCCAATAACATCGGCCACGTCCTCCTCATCTACAGCCAGTAACATTGTTCTTTTTATCAACAGTGTGTGTAAAATATACCGTAAAAATCTTCAGTCAACCTCATCCCTTGCTAGGTAAGTAATTTCTCTAATTTTCATATTCTCTTTATTTTGTATTTTGGCCAATATTCTTATTAATTGTGGTCACGTAGAACTTAGCATTAATGCATCACCTACACACATTTTATGACAGACACATTATCTCTCAATTTCCTTTAACAGAACCAGAGAAGAGCTTGTCCTGAGCTAGCCTACTTTGTGACACTGTGGTCTATCTTCTGGTAAGTTTGTTTATGTTACCCTTTTCAGACGGGGTTTTAAGTTATTATATGTATGACATTTTACCTTTTTCTCTTTTTTTTTTTCTTTTTTTTAATCAATATTATTTTTCAATTTTAACATGTAAACTAACTCTGTTTTGACCTGCAACATCCTCTTTCAGATTTTGAACACACTGACATTGACTGACTTCTCATCTTTCCAGCCTGGGAAATGTATGTTGCAACAATATATTTTTAATGTTCAAAAATCTAAATAACACATATCATATCACATTTTAATGTTCAAGATCTAAATAACACGTATCATAAATCTTAATCTAAATTGAATAATAACAAATTATATTTAAATCTTAAAGTCTACTCCCATAAACAATTAAATGAACCATGACTAATCAGATGATTTTTCTTCCGAACATAACTATATAACAGCGAATAATAACATCATTGGTTTGTCACCTTTTCTTGCCTATTTTCTCCCTAGCAAAACATGAATGTATGTGCCAAAGTAGAATTCATCAGCTTTAGCCTTGATTTCTTGGATCAGCACATCAGCTCTCCACACTCTCTCTACAGTAAAGTCACCCCTAGTATCTGTCACCAGATCACACCAAGATAAGCCAGTGACCATCAGCTGACCCTGAACTTGCCAGTTGTAAGTGTGTTTTTTCTTTAGCTTTGGTTGGCCCCCAACAAACTCAATATGTGATGCCTCTCCAATGTCTTCCACATCAGGGCATTTAACCTCTACCAGGCCATAGGGAGGTTCTTCATTTGGGTCCACCACTTTGCCATCTGGACTGGCACCAAGATGTGGAGCATGGGGGTGGATGATGAGACTGCATGGGAGGACATTGACATCGAAGGTGGCAGCATAGCGGTGAAGAACCTCTGGCTCAAGTTCCACTCCTCTACGCATTGCCTTTGTCTGGGGGACACCTTTAATGATCCGTACAGCAAGCGTCTTCGCAGTGGTCTCAGATCTTACATGAGCTGCTTCATAAAACTTACTTGCTGTAAGCCGTAGACGGCGCATGCTTACCCAGAGGGGGCTTTTGGACTGATCCCGTGTTCCCTCCTCAATGATCCCTGACATCTCAGGTGTCACCTCCAGACTCTGCATATGCAGGAGTTCAGCCCAGCTGCCAGGGACAAAATTGTACTGTGGGAGTGTGTATTGTGGGACAGGTAATGGGGGGAATTGTGGAGCATTTGGATGCTTAACCACATCCTTTGGCAGCACAGCAGGACACTGGTAGGAAAGCAGTGAACCTTTGGGGACCTCTCTCCAAACTTTGATGACACCATTGTTACAGCAGACATCCCATCGACAATCTTAGCTATTAGCGGCTGTGGTCTAAGAGAAATGAGGGATGCTGCTCCAGCAAGGACATCATCATCAGGCAAAGGTCCTAAAAAAAAAAGGTTCATGTCTCAGTGTGTTAAGCGTTACCTAAATTGAAGGTGTGTGTTATTAGTATATGGAGATTACATCCATATGCTTTGTACAGGGTTGACTGCACACTGGCCCTGCCAGAGGCTTTCGGCTTACGCACCACAAGCTCATCCACCGGTTCAGGAGTTATGCCCTGACAAAACATTTATATATTTTTACTGGAAGATTGTAACTTTATTTGCACATTAGCCACTTTACATTTATTTTTATTTATTACTGCTGATTATTATTTATTACTGCTTTATTATGAACTGTTGTTAAATTAAATCTGTTTGAAGGATGAGGAGTTTTCTTTTTTTTTTATTTTACCTGGCTGCGGGGCCTATGTCAGGACTGCTGCTTGCTTGTGCATGCAAGGGCAGCCGGAACATTCTTGGTGCCTAGCATACTAAAATGTGCTGTCTGATACATTAATGCAACCAGATGGTTGCACAAATTTCTCCCAGCAGCACATGAGCATGTATATGCTGTCAGTTCAGGTAGGGTGATGGTTTCAAGTGTGATCTGAAGAACGTGATAGAAGGCTAATTTATTTCACATCTTTATTTAAAGGTGCTCTAAGCGATGTCACACGTTTTTAGGCCAAAACATTTTTTTGTCACATACAGCAAACATCTCCTCACTATCCGCTAGCTGCATGTCTCCTGAACACACTGTAAAAAAAATGTAACCAAAATTCTTTATCTTTTTTACGGTTACAATTTATGCCTAATTTTATTGTCTAATGAGGCTTGAGATCACCTTTTTTTCTAGCTTATGCAAGATTCGATAAGGACTGTGACAACTGAAGATCACTTTGCTCCCTGTTTGTGGCTATGGAATGAAGCGTCAGCGTTAGTTCAGGCAGGCCTCGTAGTCAAGCTCCGCTATCAGCTGATTCTCAAATTCCAACCCCACCCATATCAGCTGATCCAATTTCTATGGACTCCATTGGCAACTCTAAAATAAGGCGCATTACTTAAACGCAGCTTCCGTCTCTCTGCCTGCTTGGCTGCTTCCACTCAGTGCCCAAGGAAGTCGACCGGAAGTTGAAGTCGGCCGCGTGTGCCGCCATCTTGTAGCAGAACTTCACTTGCGTTAGCATCCCATTGACTCCCATTCATTTTGGCGTCACTTTGACAGCGAATAACTTTACATCTGAGGCGTTTAAAGACTCCATTTGTCCATTATTTATTTCTAAAGATACACGACAATGTATACAGGGCTCCATTACCTTCTATGTTACATTATGGCCCCGTAGAAACAGTTTTTGTAAAAATAGGCTAACGATTGCGTCATAACCACTCGACTCTCTGTCGCACAGTAGAGAAATTACCGTACAGACAGGAGGAGAAGCTCGCAGGCAATAGTATGCATTAACTTAATATGGCGTACTGGCATTACATTTTAAAATACTATACAAACTAATTAATCAGAATACTTACTCCTGCTCACTCACGCCAAAGAACTCCCCGCTCAAGCTCGCCGTCTCTGCAAGATTAACGATGGCAGTTTGCACGCACAGCTACTAGAAGATTTACATCTGTCAGACAGGTTGCTGACGTCATCAAGAAAATTTAGAACAGAGTCATACCGCCAAATTGTAACTTTAGCAAATATGCCAATAAAAAATTGACTAAATTTTGTCTCTTGTAATTTTTGACTTAAGTGGTCCTGACTGAACTATATTTAGGTTGTGATTTGCTAATGCTCTTGGCAGATCCATCACAATGACTGTTTCGGAAATCGGAAATCAGATATCTAAACTGTCCAAATGGTATATATAAATCTGTCACAATAGTTTAATAACACTCACAAAATAACAAAATAAAGCATATTTTGTTGTCTGTTGAAATTTGGATGGGTTCATTTTGAGCAGCTGCTTCCCCACCATCCTCACTGTAATCATCAGAACGCAATTCAGCATCTGGCTCTAAACCATTTGATACATTCAAAACTATTGTTTTGATGTTTTTCTTAATCTACATTTTGAGATTTCTTATCAGATCCACTATCAAGTATCATATATTTATGTATAAATATATAATTTATATTTATGTACCTGCTCTACAGTAAAGCTCGACGAGCCATGTCATGATTTGCTACTTGTACATTCTTTAGTTTTATGGCTGCACTAATTACTATGATTGATGCATCATGTCATAACTGTTTATCAGACATTGCCACCTTGAGGAATAAATATGAATTACCCTTACTGAGATGTCAGAGACTCAATATTGTTGCTCAGAAAAAAAGAAATTTAAAATCTCAGGTCACTAGCGACCCTATACATTTTTTATTAAAAAAAATAAAGTTAGAAATCTAGCATTCTTTTACCATTTTGTTTTATTTTTTCTCATTACATTGGTGATCATGAAAAGAACAAGAAATACTAAGAAGGTGTAGGTCTAATTAAAAAAAAAAAAAAAATTAAATTAAGGAGAGGCTAGTGTATGAGATATGCGTTTAAGGGTTAAAATAATTTTTTGCCTTTTTTACTTCATTATAAAGATATTTATAATCCTGTATTGTCCAGAGTATAGGAAACATTTTATCAAAGTCAAGAGTGACATGTCTGTATGATGCCTGGGTGACTAATTGCCTCTGCACACATTGCATCTGAAGGATGTCCTCAAAATGTCACACTGCTGCCGTGTGAGGCCTTCGCTTTGCTTGCACACCTCTCTGATCTTCTCAGAAACAGCAGGTAGGCCATCTGCTGCAATAACGACTTCCTCAATCATGTCCTTGAGATCACCAAGACCTAATCCATCGTTCCTTGATGTGTTATTATAGCAGTAAAAAATACATAAATAAAAGACTTTGCAATGTTTAATTCTATTTTTATATGTAGAGGCTAAACGATTCAATGACTCATTCATAAAGTCAGTCACTTGCTTCATTACTGAATAAATCAGCCATTTTAAACAATCAGTTGAATGAATGATTCATTCCTGAAGACCACCTATTTGCGTTTTTCATGCCTCCTTTGAGCTTCATTAGACAGACTCTAGAAATATTTCTAAATGCCACTTCAGATGCAGCGTCAAGTGTTTCCTCTGCAGTGCAAATATGGATATTGTTAATACTGACTGCAATTAATTGGTAACAGCCCTGTTAGTGTCTTATTACTGTCTCACTGAATTTGATTAGTTTTAAAAAATTTGGTATAAAAGATGATGCATACATTTAATAGAGTTAGAAAAATGCCCTTATAACAGTAGATACAAAAGAAAGTTCATCATTTACGCATTTGGCAGGCGCTTTTATCCAAAGCGACTTACATTGTATTATACTATACATTTTTATCTGAGTATGTGCAATCCCTGGGATCGAATGACCATGACCTTGGCATTGCTAGTGCCATGCTCTAACCACTGAGCTACAGGAAAGTTGATTCATCAAGGCTTTGAAGTTGGCTTGAGAAAGAAAATCCTGAAAGTTTAAAGTAAAAACTTGAAGTTTGAAACCGTTTAGACAGACAGAACATTTGATGACTGAGGTTAGAATAACCTTTGTAAACGGACAATATAATGTTCATAGATGATTTTAATTTTCTAGTGACAACACTCATGGACTAACCAGACTTTTCTTCTCTTTCTTCTGCCCATCTCTGCGAACACATCATCCCTAATAGCAAAAATCCTCCTGGAGCTTTGCTTCCAGTAACCAGACCGTGGAGAAAATAAAAAAATAATGAAAGTCAGAATGAATAGTCAGGTTCATGTAGTAATCTACTTTTTCAACATTCATCCCTGCCTAAAAACACAAACCTGTTGTACCAGGGGTGTCAAGGAGAAGATGTCCTTGACTATCAGTCAAAAACATGTTTTCCTCAGCATCAGTGCTTCTTTCACTTTTGACGTAATTGTCTTTAGACAAGCCTCTGACTCCTCAAGGGTATGACTAGGCTTTATCTTGTACAATTTGTCACCTTCCAGTTGTCCTATGAAAATAGTTCTGTAGGAACAAAGAAAAAAAGTTCAGTATCCTAAACTATACAGACACAGAACTAAGGGGTTGGTGATATGGCAAAAATGTTGTGTCATTGTCATACCAAGTTGGTTCAAGTTCAACGAACAATCTTTGTCATATTTTTTTTAGTTTGTAGGTTTTAAACAATGTTCTCAACCAATACAACCATATAGGTCGTTTTCACTTCCCTGAAATACGACCCATAGGAGCTTTTACTAAGTGCCCCCCCTATCGATAACAGGACACTTTCATTTAATTCATGAAATACGACCTCATAGGAGCGTTTGCTAAATTGCGCCCCTTTCGACAACAGGACAGTTTCATTTTAATGCATTGTTCCCTTTTATCTGCATATGTTCAGGTTTCGCGTAGCTCATTGGTAGAGCATTGCAATAACAATATGCAATCATGATCATGCGATCGTGGGTTTGATCCCAGGGAACACGTGCTCATAAAATGTGTATGCACTATAAGTCACTAAGGTTAGGTTTAGGGATGGGGGTGGTGTAGTCGTTAATAAAAAAAATAGTTTTGGTAAATGGAAATAGGAGAAATGGTGTAAAAAGTCCACATATTGCATTTAAATGAACACGCATTTGATTGGTAATGACAGTAATAAGTCATTCATGACGACAGACACGTAACACGACACTGTCATTATTTTTACGCCCACTAGAGGGCGCATGACTTCAAAACATAAATAGGTCGTAATAAGGTTCTTGAAAAACGACCTATAGGTCGGGTTTTTTGGGAAAAGTCTCGACATGATAAGCAATTTCACAGGAAAGAGTGTGCGTGAGCATGAAAAATGGTGATATTCAAATAAATGTTAATTTTGAGTGATTTCTAAGAAATATTTAGTTTGCTCGACTATATCAACTAATTATCTAACAATGTTAGGCACATAACGTTTATACTCACTGGTTGCAACGCAGGCAGTATAACATTAACAGGCTGAGTCAAAGGGTGCATAGTATAAGTCATAGGTTTTTGAGGCAGGTGCACATACGGAGTCGAGTGGCACCTGCCTCTAGTGGTGCCAGGTCAGTGGCAGGTCTCCTTACAGCCAGCTACACCCTAGGTAAACGTGAGTAAAGCAGTCTATGGAAAAAAATATTTTAGGCCTGTTTATCCCCTGTCGTTCATTCAACCTATAACAAAAATTTTACATTTTATTTACAGTAACTGAAAAAGTAATGCAGAAGAGTTTAAATTAAGTGGAGAGTTTAAAATGTCTAGTGCATCTACATGGCTCCACACATGCACTAGACAATAGTGCCAATAATGACCGGTGTTTGACCTTTGATTACATTGCACTTGCACTGGCAGACCTGAAAACTAAAACGTGGTGGTGCTGCTCGGTCCACTTGACTGAAAGGCAAGGTTGGAGTTCCACCCCATGTCATCACCCATCACCTGGTAGGTGACCCTCCAGTCATAAGGTCCATAGAACTGAAAAATCCCTGGTCACTGGTAAGGTACATCTGGTACAACTGGTAATCTACAGAGGGAGATAAAGAAAACACAAGCAGGAAAAAAAAAAAGACTATGACAGAATGGTAAAGCTAGTTTTACATTTGTTACACATTCGTTTTCATACCCATTAAACTCTGTGCATTTCATGTTTTGAGCCCGAAACAACTAAGCACAAGACTTTGTTTAAAGAAATACAATATATATTAATTATCCATATAAATCAATTAAGCAAGTTAATGCCTAAATGACATAGACTAATAGTAAAATGTTCAGAAAAATATCCCTTTTATCTGTGTTTTTGCAATTACCAACATATAACCTTATTGCATACTTTTTAAGTTAAAAAAAAAGTATTATAACTGTAAATCCATTAAACTACAACATCCTTTGGCCTAAACTAAAGGTATCAAAACAACTGTAATTATTCCCCATGTTGCGCTTGTTTTTCAGATGATTAATCTGGTATTTTTATATACAGTTATTGAACCCATTTAAATAATTAAACTAACACTATTTGACCTAAAGGTATTAAATAAATTACATTTAAATTAATGATGGTATGTATAACATGGTATATTTATTAAATATAAAGTAGCCTACTGATGTATACTGAACCTATTTAAATCCATTTAAACTACAACATCATTTGACCTAAAAGGTATCAAACCAACTGTAAAACAACTGTTCATCAGAAAAAGAAAAAAAAAACCTTGTGTATTTAATATTCTACAGTTTACAGTAATTTACAGTTGGTTTAATACCTTTAGGTCAAATGGTGTTAGTTTAATGGATTTAAATGGGTTCAATACTGTATATAAAACATACCAGATTAATAATCTGAAAAACAAGCCTTGTGCAACATGGGGAATTATTATCTGAGTAATTTACAGTTGGTTTGATAGGACATTTGTCTAACGAATGTTAAACTAACTTTACCGCCGTACTTAAGGCCCACCAAATTCCATGACTTATCCAGTTGTTAGTGAGTGTGGTGGATAAGGATTTTCTAAAACACATTTTAAAGATTGCACTGCTGCCCTAGCATTGCTGTTTTACTTTACATGTAGATGATAATCAATATTAACAGTAGATCACTATTTCTATCACTATTAGATCATTTTTACAATTTAATTTATTTAAATCGTGGTCACTTTGTACTAATTGGTTCCCTTGTTTTATTGCAGTTAAAGGTTCTCTAAGCGATCCTGGGCGGAGTAACTTCCTGTTGACGTTCGAAGTGTTGTCAAACAAAACAGAGGTTAGCTAGACCCTCCCTCCTCCTCCCCCTCCCCTCCGTGCTTCCTGAAACAGTCATGAACGCACATTTAAAATCTTTCTTGTCGGTTATTGGCTGGAGCATGTTTATTATGTTTTGTGGTCCAGGCTGCATCAGTTTGTTTTTATTGCCATTTTTGGAGCTTGTGGCGACTACAGAGACCGCATTTTTTTACAGTGTGTTCAGGGGACAGGCAGCTAGCGGATAGTGAGGAGATGTTTGCTGTATGTGACAAAAAATGTTTTGGCCTAAAAACGCGTGACATCACTTAGAGGACCTTTAAATAGTGCCATGAGGGAAAGATTCAAAAATGGTGACCAAGATATCAAGCGTTAAAAGGAGCTTTGAGGTGTAATTTTTGTTAAAATGTCTCTGTAGTTATACTATAGTTATATAACTTGGGATGAATTTAAATGTGGAGGTTAATGCAGTTGATAGGCTGTAACGAAAACCTTAAATGTACAATAAAATAATTAAGAATATTGTAAGAATATTGTAACATTAAATGTTGATTCTTATGTACGTTAATTGATACTATGGCCACGATTTAACTAAATTAACAGAATTACTACGCGTGCAACCATACCTCAAATAAGGGAATTGATGGAAAATGAGGGAAATGAACAAAATATGTCCTCGGTTTATTAAAATGAGGGAACGATTTAAAAATACAAGTTAGAACGAAATCTTAATTCGTGACTCAGCTAACCCTTTTCCTTCATGTCATGTTGGGCTCCATAATACGGTTCAACGTGAGCATACCTTCAAAATCCTGGCCAAATTGTCAGCTGTTACATCGTCCTCTCTCAGGACAGCTGACAAAATCCCTTTTCATTGAATAAGTCATTCCCATAACCAGCGACATCTTGCACTATCTGTAAGTAGAACGATATAACCGTCAATTTTTAAAGCAACTAGTTAGGAACTAGTTAAAGTCCCTTTCTAAACACTTTATAAATGTTACAAATGTATTGCTGAAACACATTACAAAGACTGTAAATTGTGTAATGCTCTATTGTGAAGTTAGAGCGTTAAACAGTTTTTTCACCAAGTCTCTGCTCAGGATTTTCTGGGTGGAGCTAAAACGGGGGTCTGATGACGCACTTGGACCCCCGAGCATAGCCCCTCCCCTAACACTATATAACTGTCGATGACGCACCGAGTGTGGCGCCGCCTCTAACTCTACAGCGGTTCACTCGCTCAATCTCGAGTGTCATTACAGTTATACAGCCCTTTGCACATTTAGATAGTAATGCCTTCGTCACGCAAATGCATATTACATGGTTGTTAAAATATACAATATGCTCGGTCTCCTTATTTAAATTTCGTAAAACGATGATATGTAGGGGTGGATTAATTTAGTCTCTAAAGTGATCGTTCTACAGCGGATAGTTTTACAAACTTTCATCAGACAGCTGGGATTCACAGATAATCTGCTGTTTTTGGTGAATGTGACTGAACAGACCTCGGCCTTCCTACCGTCCCACCGATAACCCATGATATATGGGGCCGGTGTTACAATATATTCGGTTCCTGAAATATTTGGTTCCAATGGGTGGAGCTTACATGATTCATGTGCACATAGTGAACAGAAATTTTTAGCGTGAGTGTCTCAGATTGTGTTTTGTCTTATGGATTATTTCAATCAGGTAATAAAGTTGAACGAAGTTAAACTTAAACTACTTCATACTATAAGTATGACTCTTCACATTTTATAAATAATGTATCGTTTTTGTTGCTTGTGTTTCTCACTATACTCTCTGTTTACCTGAATTATTACAGACCTGATCACTATGTAGGAAGCGTTGGAAGACAGAAATAAACTACACACCTACAGTAAAGGCATGTTTCTCCAAATTTCTTCCACATAAGTTGTTGACATTTTATTATAGTAGAACTGTATGTTTCTCAAGAGTGACTGAAATGAAGCTTTTTCAATGTGTATGATTGCTTGTTTAAATAAATATTTACAAATATATTCTTGTGTTTTTATTCTTTCTCACAAAGTTGTCAGCATATTATTAAAACAGCCTTTAAACTACAGGCCAGTGGCTGAAGAAGACCACACAAAAACTTGGAGTTGCATGTTGCATACTTTGAATGTTGCTCCATACTCAACTGAAAATCATTTTAATGTTATGTAGAACTGCATGTCATGCCTAGAATGTTTGTTAATGTGTAGGTGTACATTAACCTAAACGTGAATGTTTTTTTCTGTTTTCAGTCTTGTTGCAGTTTTGAAGAAGTCCTTGGATTAAAACAGACAACACAGCCCTACATCTTGGCAGTTGGCACTTCGAAGAGTGGCATCCATGACTACTACATTGCTGTGGATGAGCGGCTCTTCCCCTGCATGGCTAAGTCCTCTCTCAGCCTTTGACAAACTTTTCAAAATGACCTTTATATTGTTCCGTTACATGTGCTTTAGTCCTCAGGTCTCATATTTGTCTGTTCCTAGTAGATTGACTTTAATATTTTAATACAATGCAATACACATGTTTAAGTGTGTATGTTGTCATTCAGTAATATGAAATTGCACAAATGACAAATTCATACAGTCCTAAAAATTTAAGTAATTTGCTTTTTATGCTTGCTGTATTGTGTTTGTAAACACATGAAAAACATGTAAAAACATGACTTGCATTTCTTGTGGCCTTTGAATCTGAGGGGGAAAAAAAAAAAAAAAATAAAAAATATATATATATAATATATATATATATATATATATATATATAATATATTGTTGATATGAGCCACACCCTGCTTCGTTAGGGAATGCAACTTTTTTAGGCTACTTGTACCTCTTCTGCTTATAAAGAATTATAATGACAACACAACTGAGATTTAAGGCGAGACACGGCAGGTGAAAACATCGTTTTTTCATGCAGTGGTCAATTTTGAGATTTTGGGCCAGTTTGCTCCCTTAACATGTAAGCTTTCATGTCAAAATAAATAATATGTCAACATTACACATTAAGGTGGTTATTTCATTATATTTTGTCAACTTGCGCCTTTAGATTTCTATCGGAAATCACCAAAAGTTAGCATTCTAACGCGAGCTCCCGTGCCGTCTCCATTCATAGAAACATGTCATGCCTGGTATCATTGTAAAGCTCTCAGTCTCATTAACAGCGCTGTCTAATCCAAATATGGGCATTTCCTTTGTAGAAATAACCAACCGCGAAAGTTTGCCGGGGAATACTACAGCCGAAAACCACATCTGATTGGTCGATGTGAATTTCCGACTACGTGATTGGTTCTCAGGCGTCACGCTTCATTGTTTATTCTGCGCCTGAGAGAAAATGCCTACAACACCGAAATCAGCTCATAAAGTTTCACAGAAAAGACGGCAACAGCTGTCACTTGCAAGAGATAGTAAAAAGAAAGTAAACAACAGAGTAGACGATGAAACCCCATCAGCCAGTGCCTCATCGCGTAAGCTTTCGTTTGGAAAGGGAAAGAGAGAGTCTGTCGGAGGGAATGACAGCCGCGCTACACAGGAATGGCTCATATAATTCATGTCGCACGATTGAATGAATTAGTCAGTGGTTTGTGTTGTCCTAATTGTGCTGGATCAGGGCTGAAAATTAACATCGATCCACAGAATCATGGGTTCTGTAGCAGTGTGTTGCTGGAGTGTAGTCTGTGTGAGAGAGATAGGTACTGCAGAAGTGTTTACACATCTACGCGTCTGCAAGACGAGTCCAGGAACGACGTTGCATTTGATGTGAATGTGCGGATGGTGCTCTTAGCACATGAATTAGGAATGGGGTATGCAGCTCTCAAAAAATTCAGCAAGGTGTTGGGGATACCTTCCCTTCACCTTAAGACTTATCAGAGACACAACAGAAAAGTGACAGGTATGAAAAAGGTTGAGCCAGAGCAGTGTAGTGTCTAAATGCCAAATGCTTTTGTCTTGTGGATAGTGTCAGAAGTGAGAGTGACATTACATTTATATTTCCCCTCATAATGCACATTATATCATAAAAATGTAAACATATTTATACATACAATATTAACAAATAATTTTATGATATTCAGTATATTTTTGTTGGAGATTTACTTTTTCACGCACACACATAACATAATCATAATCAGATAATCATATAAGAATCCACTGTCTTTTACAAAATAAGTTAAGTTATATGTTCCTTTGATAAAACCTGATTATCAATGTTTATTTATGCAGTATTTGTTTCATTGTAGTTGCAAATTGAGAGAGGCTTGGGGTCATTGCACAGAGCCAGGGAGCAGATCAGGCAGGCTTATGCTGAGGTTGATGCAGATGTGGCAAGGTTACTGATGGAGGATGAAGATGCAGTTATAAACATCAGCGTGTCTTTTGATGGAACCTGGCATAAAAGAGGTTTCACATAATTATGGCATCGGTGTGTGCATTGATGTCTTACAGGTCTAGTAATAGACTTTGAGGTCTTGTCCTCCTACTGTCATGCATGTGCCTTAAAGAATAGTGCCAAGCGAGAAGGAAAATAACAGACCAGGAATTTCAAGCTGGAGGAGGCACACACTGACTGTGCTAAAAATTTTGCAGGCTCAAGTAAAGCAATGGAGCAGGAGGCAGCTAAGAGGATGTGGGCCAGGTCAGTCAGTCGTCACCAGGTGCGTATACTGAGATGCTGTCAGATGGATAGTGCTGCATTTAAGGAGGTGGTTGCCCTCAACCCATACCCTGGACATGAAATTGTGAAATTGGAGTGCATAAATCATGCCCATAAGCGCATGGGTACAGCACTTAGGAAACTAAGTAAATTAGGTCAATTAGGGGGCAAGGGTCTGGGCAAGCTGACTGCCCCTAAATGTAAAGCCTTGCAAATTTTTACAGGGGGGCTATTATTAACAACCAGGGCTCCATAGATAAAATGAAACTGAGATCTGGGCAGGTCTCCTTCACAACATGTCTAGTGATGACAATCCATTACATACGAGGTGCAGTCCATCATGGTGTTGGTACAGGAGAGCAGAGGAGAATGGAGAAACACCAGAGTCCCACAAGCATCACACTAAAAACTTTCTGTCACGTGAAGTGGGAAAGAAGCTTATCCCTGTGTACCACCGAATGTCCAGTGACAGTCTGCTACAGCGCATGCAGCATGGAGGCACTCAAATGCAAATGAGTGCCTCAAACTCAGTCATATGGGCCCGATGTCCGAAAACAGTATTTGTGGGGAAAAGCAGGGTTGAGGCTGCAGCCAGTATGGCTATTGCCACTTTTAATGAAGGTGCCTCTGCCATGCTGGCTGTCATGGATAAGTTGTGCTTCAGTGTACAGTTATCACTGTAAATACATGCAGTTACACTGACATGGTTAGACTTTCAAAAGCGAACATTTTCAGTCCACCCGTGTGAAACGCCAAAGCGTAAGCGCAGCCAAAAAAAGGTGAAAAGACACCGACAGGAGATCGAAGAGGGGCCTACATATGGTGCAGGCATGGACATTTAGGCTATAAACAGACAGGGAGCTGTTTATTAGATTAATTTAGTTATAGATGGACATACAACAAACAGACACAGTTTGTTTGCAGTTTTTGTGACCGTTAATGTGTGTTTGTTAAGGTAGTTCTCTTCAGCTTAAGGCTATTGTTATTAATAATTTATTCATTTATCAATTTCCATGTGTTTTAAATATTATATAATACTGATATTAATAAACTGAATATATATATTTTTTTGTAGGTTGGGGGTTTCAATAGAAATGTATGAAATTATACAATATAAAACTTTAAAGGCCGTTTTCTCAAAATGAGTTTTTGTGACTGTTATGTGTGTTTGTTAAGGTAGTTCTCTTCAGCTTAAAGCTATTGTTATTAATAATTTATTCATTTATCAATTTCCATGTGTTTTAAATATTACATAATACTGATATTAATAAAGTGAATATATATTTTGTTTGTAAGTTGGGGGTTTCAACAGAAATGTATGAAATTATACAATATAAAACTTTAAAGGCCGTTTTCTCAAAATGAGTTTTTTCTCACACTCAGAGTCAGATATATCCACTTCAGTAGCACCTATAAGCACCAACTTTTCCAGACTTATACTTAACTATATTCTGAAGGCTTTTACAGAGGGATTTGTTGATATATCATTCCTATCCTGTGTTATAGGTCCTTTTACTCAAAAAAACATGGCGAAAATAGGTTTTTTAAGGCTATTGTCAGTATTCTCTAATTTACTAAAGCACAAAATAAGATATCCAGAATCCCCTCTGTAAAAGCCCTTTCATCTAATATGTCAACAAATAGAATCAAGAATTTTAAACCTGGACCTTACCAATTTCCAGATTTTTGTTTTGGAAATGTATGCAAATTAGCGTATATTAAGTATATAAGGCCTCATTTGCATATTAAAACATAAAATTTACACAAAACTTGTAATACATTTTTTTCTTATGTTTATGCCAGTAATAAACTGGAGAAGTTTCACAGTGATATCTTCTAATTAAAAAAAAATCCCTATTCACCTGTAGTGTCTCGCCTTAAGAACAAAAAACATTTATTGAAATAAGTGATTTATAAGTAATAATAATGAACACAACTGTGATTTGAAAAAAAAAAAGAGAAAATAGCTGTTTATGAGGTACAGCTATCATAAAGAGATACCTTGGAGGAAGAAACATGTTCAATGACATGTTTGTGTGTAAACAAGTGAAAAGAAGTTAGCTGTTCATGAAGTACAGCTGTTATGAGAGATATATAGGTAACTTGTTTATGGGTAAACAGTGAAAGAAATGTTTATTTGATAACTGTTCATGTAAACAAAAAGATTGATATCTGTTTATGTAACCAGAAAGATGTGATCATATCAAAAGAATGTAGAAAGAAAAAGAGCCCATAGCATATTAACCACTGAAGAATGGCAGACAACCGGTATTGTAACGTCTTTATTAAAGCATGTATTAACTACTAAAGAATGACAGATAACTGATATTGTAATGCCTTTATTGCATGTATTAATCACTTATTAAAGAATGAAAAACAACTGCTATTAAAATGCATTTGTTAGTAACATGTTAGTAGATTAGAAAGGAAATAACATGTATTAGAAAGAAAGGCAGTCTTACCGCTGAAGGATGTCTTGATCAGAAGAGCAGGACGCAGCAGAAGAGAAGAGTCCAGAACAAAGAGACAGGCCTCTATATATAGACTCAGATAAGGGGAATTCCCAAGAAGATGACATCAAGTGGTCAGATAGTCTATAAAAGGCTGGACCATGAAGAGAACAGGAGGGGCTGCTTCACACCTGAGGCTGTACCTCCGACACCAGAACCAGCTGATGATGCCTCCATCGCTGATATTGCCTTGACTGAAGAACTTTACAATACTTATACTTTATTTGATTACTTGTATAGAATGTTAGTAGAATATATGTAATGCTAGTAATATTAATGTAATAAATAAATGAACTTATAACTTTATAACTAAACTCGGCCTCATGTGGCATTAATTTAAGTCGCTGAGCCTGAACAGACCATGGAGAAGTCTTCTGTCTGATTGTAAGTATTTAAAAATGCTTATAATTTAGGTCAGATTTGACTTTCTTACCTAACCTGAGAATAATAAAATAAGATAAAGGTGGTTTAGAGACGCATCGCAATACAATATATATATAATATATATACACACACAATTCAAAATGGTGAACATTTGGAATTGTAGAAATGTTCTTACCCTGTCAGTGTAAAAAATAACCTTTTGAATTGGTGTATAATACACTCTTGCAGAGAGTAATACACAGTGTACACTAGAGTATATTGTACACTTTTGGTGTAAAACAGTGTACACTGTTGAGGGGTATATATTCAACACTTTTGAAAGTGTTACTTAAACACCAGGCTGGTGGACCTATATATACACCAGAGAAGTGTAAAATGTACACTTGTGGAGTTAAATGAACACTGGGCAATTTGCTATGAAAAAACGCTTAGATTTTTCTTTCCACGCAATGCGCGGGAGATATACTAAACAAGACACCGGAAGTGGTTCAAGCACCAAGCAAAAAAAAATAAAATATTTGTGTATCTGATAACACAGCATGTTTAAAAATACATGCTAGATTTCTGTATAGCTTTTTGTACTACTGTGCAATGACGAAATGTCAAATAAATACAGGCAATTACCAGCACAATATCCTAATGGTATTTGTTTGTTATTAAAGCCTATGCTAATTATATAATATATTATATTTCATGCTTTATTTCAAATATTTTAACTTTTTTTTTTTTTTTACGCACTACCTGAAATCCTTGATTTTCATTGGTCAGTCGCTACATTACAGTTGTCCTCAATCGCCAGCCTTACGAAAATCAGCCATTTTACTACAAATAAAAACAAACAATGTGTGTGTGCGTGGTTATACATCCTTTACTTAAAATATTATGCCTTTTCTGTTCAATAGACTAAAAACAATAGCATGTAAAAATAAATTACAAATGCAATAATACTATATGATGTTTTTCTTTTTTTCTTGCCGCTCTTCTTCACCAAGCCACTGTCCAAAAGTCTTGACCTCACTGTGACCACACCTGCTGCCAATATTGAGCTCTGCACATGGTTCAGGATTGACTCTTCAGGAGGTGAACGTCCTGCCGCTTGCTGGACACTCTGGGATGTTCTGAAGTCTTCTTCATTGCAGTTGAATTTCTCAACTTGAAGTTCTTGATGATCCAGTAAATGGTTCTTCAGATGCTTTGCATCAAAAAATCAAAAATGGATCATGTCTTCTTGAGGGAACATTGAATCTTAGAGGAACCTTGAGGAAGAACACTTCTGGCAGAACTGTGACTTTTCCCATTGATGGATTAGTGCAGTTATGCTAGTGGTTTACCCAGTGCCAAAAAAGGTCTTTTTTTTTTTTTTTTTTTTTTTTTGCCAATGAAGGTTTTTTGCAAATCTGTATATAAAATGCATCTAATCAATCTGCACAATAATTTAGAAACAATGTGATCAACACCACAACTAAAGCAGCAAACTTTAACAAGCAGTTCATCTAATGAGGGTTTCTGAGACTAGAACCCACTGCAGAGAACCCAAAATTTGGGCCATGGCTGTACCCTATTGTAAGATAATAGGAGTGTTAAGAATAGTGATGTGTTCTACGTTCATAGAACGTCACAGAGAGTGGAGATCGAATCGAATCATTTCTTCTCCTAATATGTATCATTGCTGTATTATCAACATGTCTGTTGTAATGCTTGCTAACATTTTTATTAAAAGCCGCGATTTATCATTTAGAAAAAAATAATAAAATCAAGCAAAACATGACATTCAATTAATTGAAAAAATCTGAAAATCACCCAGCCTACTTCAATTGCTACATTTTAGTGGTCTCCAAGCTGGACATAGTGGTTTTTAGAGGGTTTTTGGTTAGCTAGGAGACTGGGAGGTGGGAGACTATCTTAAACCAGCTAAACACCAGCTAACCCAGGCTAAAAAAATCATGATATAAATACATTTACAGTAATTAGTTGTGTGTTTTATCATCCCAGTTTGAAAATGCCCAAATCGCTAAAGGAGCGGGCAGCTGCGAGATCGACATCTGGGCAATAGTTGGTGGTGTAGATGCTGTTAGAAAGTTCCTGTCCATTGAATATTAAAGCAAGACACCTCTTCAAAGTTGCCAGTGTGGTCAATATGGCAGTAAAAATATTTCAGTGTGACATGCTGAAAATAGAAAATAGCTGTATGTTGTATGAACATTCAGTAGAAAAAAATATCAAAAGACTGATTGAATTGCAGAGCTTAAAAAAAAAGAAGTTCTCCAGGAACAGATGAAGACAAGAAAGCACAGACATCAACAGTGAAGGTGAAATTGACAATACAGAGTGTCCAGTGTGAGTCAGGAAGAAAAATAATAAGATTCTTCAGAGTCCCGATCAAAAGACACATTGAAAACAGTGAGAAACAGACACTATACAGGAAGCCAGACATGTCACCTATGGGATGGAAGGAGAAAATAATATTCTTAACTCTGAGAAGTAGAGGTAGAGTCACAACATCTGAGGCACTTGAAAGTGAAGGTGAAATAGAAACACAAAATGACACAGAACAGCCAGCCAGACTTTGGACATCTATGAATAAGTCAGATGGAAAGTAAGTACTGGACAGTCCATGTGGAGTCAGAGGATAGTTATGTTTGATTTGCCAGACAGCACAAAAGAAGTGACATCTGACAGTGATCTGAGACACCATTCAGAACGGACAAAGAAAAAGACACAAATGCTACAGAGAAATGCCATGTCCAAAGACAGACACTAGGGAGAAAATGAAGGTTTGCAACAGAAACGAAGCAGGAAGTGAATCTGAAGAGAAGATACAAATCTTCACTCCCAATGGTTTAGGGGAAGACAGCACGTGATCAAGAAAAAGGAAGTATAGAAAGTTGCCATGTATCTCATCCAAATTATCATTTTCGAAAAGACTGGAAGAGATTGCACACTCAGAAAGATTCAAGAACACTTCAAAAAACCTGGACCAACATACTGTACAACAGTTCAGACAAAATCCCTGCTGTGCTCTTTATAGCAGCCGAAGAGACAGTGCCTTATCTGAAGGTACAAGCAGTTTGTAAAATTTCAACTTATGCACGGTACTTCTTTCGTAATGCTGAAAGAGCCTAGTCGACTGTGCTCTAGCATTACAATGACAGTCGGCGTACGTGTTCTGAAAACAGAAACCAGATTTATACCAGCAAGAACATAAGGAGGGGAAAAATAGCTAGAGCTATTTCTCAGGGTGTAAGCCATGCCTACCTACAAAAATTAGGATCACACCTGTTCAGAGTTGATCTCCGGAAATCTCACAGAAAGCTTGAATAAAAGCATACTTAAGCCTTTAAAAACCCAGTGGACCGCCGGCGGGACGATAGACTGTTATGAGGTTAAGGCAAGCCGTGTTTGTACAGTAAATGCACAATGATTTCACACATATTCGGTACAAAACAGACATTAACAGTATTAACGCAAGTTTGTACAGTAATCCAAACATTTAACATGAGGCTAACTTGGTACATTTGCCGAAAGACAGTCTGGCTGGTATTTATTTATGTTTGTTGTTGTGTTGTTGTTTTTTAGAATTGTCCTGATAAAACGAACTGTTCCCTTGGACTGTTAGGTTAGGGTAGGGTTATAGCTATTGTATTGATTTTCTCATATTGTTAAATTGATATTTGTAGTGGGATTATATGTATATTATTTGTGGATTTTATGATTTAAATTTTTTATCTTTTATAAAAACCTTTTTTTTTTTTGGAGACTGCAGTTGGGGGAAGAGGGAAGGGAAAGCTTAACAAGAAGGGCCTAGGCAGTCGTTATAATGTGTTCATTAAGTTTACCTTCAGAAGCTCAGTGTCTGTGTGTGTGTGTGTGTGTGTGTGTGTGTGTGTGTGTGGTGTGTGTGTGTGTGTGTGTGTTATCAGGGCTTGACATTAACGCTTGGTGGGACAAGTGGATTTTGCGAAGGGGCAAGTGAAACAGAATTATACTTGCTCGATCAAACAAGTAACAATAACTAGGGCAGCACCGAAACTTTGTCGATAATGATTCTGATTTTATTACTTGCAGTTGTAAACAATGACTAAAGCCCTATTCGCACGGATTAGTATTATCTGGGGACCTTGTGTAATTTTGAATTACACAATGCACCACATCTGAATTTTGTGTGGTGCATTCGCACGGGATAAGAGAAGCCTGTGATTTTACTTGAATTTACTGACTAATCTCCCGGATGTCAAGGCTTTGAGAGTCCCAGTATATGGTCTTGTTTGATGGATTTTTAAAAAAGAAACTAATATAGTCTTGTGCTCTGTCATTCACCAGGTTAAAATAATATCTCAAGCTAAATGGCAACCTTTATAACATATTTTCACTCTCTTCAAATTTTACCTGTTGACTGAATCCCTTTATGTCACCGCCATTCCTCCTCTTTTTTTTTTCCCTTTTTTTTCTTTCTCCAGCTTTATGCTTGGTTTATCTATAACACAACCTCAAAACCTTTTCAGCTTTCTCTTTCTGCAATTGCATGGTGTAGTGATATGATGACAGCACCTAAATACTATCAAACACTCCAATGCAGCTCCATTCTTTGCGAAAGATGGATAAAAAGGTGCACAGGAAACAAAAACCTCGAAAAAAAAATAACTTGTCAAATGCAGGCCAAATCACAGAGATGTCGATTTGCACTAGACTAATATTATCTCAGGACCTCAGTAGGGTAGGGCATTTGCGGGGAGGTCACCAGGTAATACTAATCCCGTGCGAAATAGGGCTATAGAATGTATTGACAGTATCGTCAGTTGAGGCTCGTGCAGCCTGTCTAACTTGCGGAGAAATCAACACTATAAGCACAACAGCACACACAAAGAAACATGAGCAAACATACTGCGGTAGAAAAAAAGATAAATATTCTAGATAATATATGCAACAGTGAGCCATTCATTATTGAATGAATCACTGTTTGAACAATTGGTTGAATCAATGATTCACTCATTAGAACGTGACTTGCCACCATCTACTGGTGGTTTAATTTCATATTTAAAAGTATCATTGCATTTTTCCAACATTTCATATTCGTATGTCAACAAAAGTAAAACATTAATCTAATAAGATTATTTATGCATTTGTAATTTTGAGTAAATGAATTTTTGGAACCTCTTATCTTCATTAAACAGTCTGAGTAAATCTAAATGGCACTTTCGATGCAGCTTCTGTGTTTTCTCTGCAGGAAAGATGGAGTTGATACTGATTTCATTTGAATAGTAACAACCATATAGTGTCTTATATTCTAACTTAATTTCATGTAAATAGTGACATGAACATTTAATCAGGTTAGGAGAATATGTTCTTCATAAAGTTAAAACAGCAATCAATGGAAGGTAAATATCACAAATATGCTGATTAAAGTAATACCCGACAGAGCACCGATGAGATGATTGCTTCAGAATAAATTACGTTTGTGCCAAAGAAAATAATTTTTTTTTTAAGTAGAAATTTTGTCATTAATCACTTACCCCCATTGTTGTTCCTAAGCCATAAAAGCTTAGTTTGTGTTCAGAACACAATTTAAGCTATTTTGGATGAAACTGAGAGTCTATTGACTGTCCCATTGACTGCCAGTAAATTACACTGTCAAGGTCCAGAAAGTATGCAAGACAATTTACTATACAGTCAATGGGACAGTCACAAGCCTCCCGGTTTTCATCCAAAATATCTTAATTTGTGTTCCGAAACGGGTTTAGAACGACATCGGAATGAGTGATTGGCATTTTTTTTTAATTTTGGGGTGGAGTATCCCTTTAATTGTTGGTTTTGTTTTTTAACTTGGAAATTGTTAGTACATTTTTACAATTACAAAGATAAAAATACTTGTGTTTTTGTAACGATCACCGTCTGCTCCTGTCACTCCCCGGACTACACTCCCACAATTCTCCCTGTCAGTCACATGTTCACTCCACACCAATCACCTGTCGCCACATACAGGCCATGCACACACTCCTCACTAATCACCACACCCAGCTGCAGCTTGTTACCTGGACTATAAAAGGACTCTCACTCACACCATCTAATGGCGAAGTCTTGTTAACTGTTGTTGCAATTCTGAGCGTTCCCCTGTGTTTACTGTCTGCCTGTTTCCTTCTTACCGTTCCTGCCTGTTCCCTGTTTATTGACCCATTGCTGCCTGTCCTGACCCTTGCTTTGTATACGACCTGGAGTGATCTGCCAGTCCCGACCTCTGCCTGTACCTGGATTACGACTCTGTCTACCCTCTGCTGTACCTGTTTGCTCCTGATTTACCCTGCCTGTATGACCATGCTTACACTGTAAATAAACGCTGCACTTGGATCCCCTGCCTGAGTCTCCAATCATAACAGTTTTGTTTTTCCTTGTGTTTTAAATCAAGAGGAAACTGACAGAGATTCTGATGAGGAACAAGATCCAGAATACATTCCAGACTCCGAATCAGATACAGACGATGACCCTACAAATACATCACTATTTGTTGACCCTATAAGACCAGTCAACAGATCAAAAAAATCAACAGATAAAACTTCAGAAGACAAAACTACTGTTTCAACTGGAGGGCAAAATTTCTGCTTTGTTTGCCAAAAGCCAGTTTTCAAAATAGCACGACACTTCAGAACACACATAAAGGAGGACAGTGACATTGCAAAGGCTCTTGGTCTCCCTGTCAGGTCAAAAACTAGAAAGGAATTGCTTGAGAAGCTTAGGAATAGGGGAAACTCCATGCACATGAGGTTCTAAAGAATGGATCTGGTTCACTCAAAGTCAAACAAAAGGCTAAAGGTGAGTTAAAAACTATGAGTACTGTATCCACTGCAAGGGGATGTTTTTACGGACTGAGTTATGGAGACACATGAAGAGGTGCTCCTCTGAACATGGGGACTCTGAACATCATGGCAGAAAGCGAGTTATTGGCCTTGCAGCACTGGTAAAATCTGCGTGCTCTAGCACTGAAGATGGCGTGCTTAAAATGTTAAGTCGCATGCATGACGACGAGATTTTAGATGTTGTTCGCAACGACTTTAGCCTGTTACGCTTTGCAGAGTCTCTTTATAGTAAACATGGTCATGATGCATCAAAGCATGACTATATACGTCAAAAAACCCGCCAACTTGGACGTTTTTTACAGACTTTGCAAAGAAAGTCCTCAATCCAAACTCTAGAGGACACTATAATACCAAGCAACTTTATGAAGGTCATTGAGGAGACAGCAGGATTTGACAAAGACAACAACAGTTACAAAATTCCAAGCCCTTGCCTTGAAAATAAGACACTCTCTTTTAAAAGTGAGTGACATTATACACTGTCATGCTTTAATGGCTGGAAACAAGGACCTCATTAGATCGTCAGAAGCATTCCAGAAACTTTACCAGGCCAAATGGTCTTAGTACATTTCACACTGTGCTCTGAGTACAATTAGTGATTTGAAGAACAATAAACCAGATAGTCTACCACTCACTGAAGACATCCAAAAGCTTCACAAACATCTTGACAAAAGGGTAGAATTGGCAACTGCAGAACTAAAGAAGGAGGCAACGGTACAGAACTATTCTAGTCTAGCAAATACAACATTGACCAAAATTGTCCTCTTCAACAGAAGATGCATGGAGAGGTGTCAAAGATGAAACTCAGAAAACGAATTGGCACTTTTTTTTTTTTTTTTTACTTTTTTTCTTTCTTCTTCCAATTTCCCACCTCCTCTACAAAACCCAACTTTACAGTTTCAACTTTACTTTTCAAGTCTCTTAGTCTGAAAGAAAGTGATGCTGCTAAGAAAAATTCAGTTCAGTTTGTCTCATGGAATTGTAAGGGGCTTAATGGAGCTATTAAACGGGGTAATGTATTATCTCATCTCGGAAGACTGGGGGCTGATATCGTGTTTTTACAAGAAACGCATATAAGGAACCAAGACTATGGCCGATTAAGAGGAAAGTGGGTGGGACAAATCCTTCATTCAAACTTTAACTTTAAGTCTAGAGGTACAGCAATACTCATAAAAAAAAAAAATGTACAATTTACTGCAACAAAAGTATTTCTGACTCCAATGGGCGTTATGTTATAGTAAGAAAACTCTATAACACATTAATATTGTTAGTTAATATATACGCCCCTAATATAGATGATGAACAATTTATATCATCCGTTTTAAACATTTTGCCCAACCTAGATACTCATCAATTGATAATGGGGGGTGACTTTAACTTTGTATTAGACCCATTCTTGGACAGATCTTCAAGTAGAAGAGTACCCCTAGCTAAATCAGCCAAATTGTTACAAACGTTTATGAAAAGCTTTAAATGATAGATCCCATGGAGATTTACCTTCCCGAACCAACAAAATATCTTTTTTCTCACCCGTCCATCTATCCTTTCTTTTCACTTTGGCCTGTGGAGGGCGTATTACGCTTAGCTGTGTCTACACTGCCAGAATTCTAATAGAGAAGAAGAGAGCTAGTTGAAGATGAGCATTTCTGGTTAAAACTTATATAATTTTCAATTTTTTTCAGAAAATGACTGATGGTTTCACTAGATAAGACCCTTATTTCTCATCTGGGATCGTTTTGAACAATTTGAAGCTGCAGTGAAACTAATTTGATCTTCAACTGTTTGGTGCTCCATTGAAGTCTACTATAAGGAGAATAATCCTGGAATGTTTTCATCAAAACCTTAATTTCTTTTTTCGACTGACGAAAGAAAGACATGGATATCTTGGATGACATGGGGTGAGTAAATTATCAGGAAAAGTTTATTTAAAAGTGGACTAATCCTTTAAGGATACAGTGGAAAAGAGCAACTTTAGAATTCTCTAAAGATTCTTTAAGATTATAAATAAATACATACAAATTCACATATAGTCCTGAATAGGGACCCAATTGGATCCCATTAAATCCTGTAAATTATCCTACAGGATTTATGTATTGTCTTACAAGACAATTCTCACAGAATCCTATAGGAATCCATTAGGAATCTTTTAGGACAAGACATAAATATCCTATAAGACAGTTCCTAACGGAATCCTATAGAATGGTTCCAAAATATGATAAAATTCTAATTGGAATCCTGTACAGATTTCTTATTGGAATCCTTTAGGATTTTTTGACAAGGGCCATGTCAGGATTTAAATTTGCCTGCTGCTATATTTGCTTTTATTTTATAAATCAGGCAATTGGTGATGAAACATTGATTAAAATTAAGATACAGTTTTTACCAAACAAAATTCACTTTAAAGAAAACTTTCTACAAAACAAAACTTTAAGTGGTCAAAATCATGTCTGACCCACTCCATGCCCCCGATATCTTACTCACATGCTGTTCACTTTTCATAATCAAGTAAATAAATTAAACATAAATATGAACTAAGTTATCTAGTGCTACCGACACATATACTGTACAGAGAAATTTCATGAAATTTCAAGCGGATCATGAGTCATGAGTCAGATCAAGAATAATTTAATTTTAGACTTATATTTAATATTGGGGGCATTCAAGTTATTTGACATATTTTATTTATTTATTTATTTAAAGTAACGCAATAGTCACTTTCCCTGATAATTAGTTACTTTTATAATAACTAAGTTAGCTACTAACTCTTTACTATTTTTGAGAAGTAATAGTAAACTAATTACTTTTTTAAAGTAACGTGCCCAACACTGCAAGGAGTGAACGAAATAAAGCGAGGAATTCGGACACTGACGAATCGCGTCAGAGAGCTGTCGCAGAAACTTTGTCACATGTCACATTTATGTAGCTTACTTTAGAAATAGATAACAGTCATAGTGAGTTTGTAATTATACATAGCCTACCTCCTTGTCAGCTTTAGTAGGCTTATTGATGGTAGCTTATATTATTGCAATAAATAGATTTGATTTTCCACAGTAACCGTGTTCATTAAACTAACCATTCATAAAAATAATAAAAAAACTCAATACAATATCATTAATAAGTGTACACATTATTGTTTGCATTTTTATGTATTGTAGCCTATTCATTTTAATATCTTTTACTCTCGTGTACAAGCAATTTTAAGACAATGATCATGTGCGCCATCCCCCGACCATTATAATGAGATGAATGCATTAAAGAATCCCTGCTTTCTCATTTATTTAATTCTGACATAATATTCGACCACAGATGTTTTTCGTCACTTGTTGTGACTGGTTTTAATGAGGGGATTTTAAGGCTTCGCGTTAGGGAAAAATACATTAAGTGTGTAAGGACTGCCATCTCGGCTTATTTATGACTGTTTTGATGTACAGTAAATGGAGTCGAGGAGTCGATTCCATTGACTCCAACAGTGGGAGTCGGGAGTCGGAGTCGACTCCAAAAAACCTGGAATCGAACACCCCTACTGATCATTACTGATCTTCCCAGATGTCTTTGCATCTCCCGCGGACATACCGGAGACAGAGCAACCCATCAAAATAAAAGTCCATCAGTGAAAAATATCTATGTTACATGTGAGATGTGTTGATATTGAACAAACATGTCTTTATTATAGTTTTCAATCCTGCAGGTCATTAGACATGACATAGAATAACTCCAAGACATGGTGGTGCCTAAAGATAAAGATTCAAGAGAAAGTCTGGATTACAAAGGTTAAGTGATTTCAGCATTTTAACTAAAGGTAACCTTAAAAATGATCCTAGCATAAAATATTTCAAGATTGTTGTAATGGTTTTTATTTGGTAGTTAACATTTACATTTTAACATTAAGGGTTCTGTATTGTAATGAATTTATGATTACATTCTGTCTAAGTCACAGTCTTAGGGGCCATTGAAACATTACTTGTGCTGTAAGAGAGAGAGAGAGAGAGAGAGAGAGAGGAGAGAGAGAGAGAGAGAGAGAGAGAGAGAGCCTTAGTGGAAGCAGGGATGTTATCTGATAAAGCTTAAACAAAACATAAAGTAATGATATCACAACCAAAACAATCCCAGCTGACTCTTTTAAACTAATTTATAATGATCAGACATGCTTTAAAATGGTTAAGAGACCATGTAAAGAACTAGGTAAAACCTGAAAAATGCAACATTTAAATGTTTTTAGAGTTAACACCAAAAATCAAACCTTGAAAAATGAGCCATTAATAGTCGTGTGTGTGTGTAATAATTGCATATTATTTATGTCTTGGATTGGATTAGGCTCTTCACCAATCAACTAAGGATTTGAAGACAAGACATTGTTTTCAGCAATAAAAGGTTAGCTTCATATTATGGTCATTTAAAAAAAAAAAAAAGTATATATGTATATGTATGTGGAATGCTTAGTATCAGGCTTGATAGTTTTACTTGATTTGTGATTTAATAACCATTTCATTTAATTGATTCGAGTACTTGATTTTCAACTATGTATTCTATCTCTGCTGCAAGCTAAACCACAACAGTGGCATTTGTATTTATTTATTTTACATGTGGATTTTTTTGCTTTGATTGTAGCTGCTGTCATGAAATGGGACGCCGCTGCAACAGAGGCCCAAATAAAGTCTGCTGCAGCCGATCACCTGAAACATGCCCCCGGGAGAGATTCGGGGTGGTGGCTATTAATCTTGACTTTAGGAGCCACATTTTTTAAATTGTTATGTTATGTTATACTGTTTTAACAACATTTTATAGATTCTTTAATTGTGTTAATTTATAAGTTTACTGTTCTGCCTTTTAAGATTTATTGTGTTAATTTATAATTTACTGTTCTGGCTGTGAAATTTGGTCCAGCAGAACAAAATAGTAATAAAAATGTAGTTTGAGAATTTTAATAGTTGATTTCTTGGAGTGGTCAGTTTACAGGAAAATGGTAAGCAGTTTATTGCCATTATATTGATAAGATATAAAAATGCAGTATATACAGTACACAGTTATTCAATTAAATATTCAATATTCTTTAAAATCTTATTTAGGTCTATGGTCTGAAGTTTCATGACACGACAACCATTAACAATGATTAACTGGGTTTTTCTCAGTGAGAACTGCCACTGTTTTGAAGTAAACATTTTTTTACAGTTGGATCCATGCAAATATGCACAGTTGGGAGTTCAATGGGTCTTTAACAGTCGTTGACATTTCTACTGCAGAAAACGCGTCTAATACAACTTTTAGTCTGGCTGCCTTTAGATGTCTAACAATTATGTCTTTAGCAAGTCTTTAATTGACATCTATACAATGTCCTGAAAAGATGTAAAAAAAAAAAAAAACCTTTCATTCTGGCTCCTGTGAGGACGTCTTCTTGAGGTCTAACAATTATGTCTTTTAAATGTGTTCTAGATGACTTTTGCTCACTGGGTTTAGAAGTGTAAGGTAGCAATTTTATTAGGACGGTAAATGATAGAAAACTTTTATATGTATATATATCTAAATAACTTGCTGCACCAATGGAAGTAGGCTAGCAAAGTTGGCTAATTAAATTCAAGTTCATTTTTTTGCATATAATCATGAAGGTACAATCATGGGGAATACAAGATTTTCAGTACTGATGTGTTTCCAGTTACCTATTTTACATTAGCTCAAACTATTAAGCCACTTTAGCCAACATTATAAATAGTCAGGTAAAAAACAGTGTTGCCAGATTTGTTTGTTCTCCAGCCCAGTAATTGTTTAAAATCCACGAATAATTTGATAATAAATGCCTAAATATTATCTATAATAAACAGTAGAAACAAATTCATAACAACAAGACTATTGTGTCTCAACACAATTACTCACTATGAAATAAATAATTTAAATGTTCTTTCAGAGGTTATATAGGAGACTACGTTGAACATTGCAACTTTTCTATTTCTTTCTTTTGTATTAAAATAACAAAATTCCAGCTGCCTAAGCCCATTTATTCACACATGGTGCAACCCAAAATCAACCAAACGGGTGGAAAACTGTCCAATCTGGCAGCATTGATGAAGAATACTGGTGTAAAGTGTAAGGCACAGGTGTCAAACTCAGTTCCCGGAGGGTCGCAGCCCTGCAGAGTTTATTTCTAACCCTAATTAAATGCACCTTACTCAGCTAATCGAGTCCTTAAGGCTTATTTGAAAGTTAAAGGTATGTTTGTTGGAGCAGGGCTGTGACCCTCCAGGAACTGAGTTTGACACCTCTGGTGTAAGGTCTCATTCTCATTATCTGTTATTCTGTGTATTTTGTTGTGAGCATTACTAAAAAAAAAAAAAAAAAAAAAACTGACAGCATCCAACATCTGCGTGAGTTTCTCGGCACGCCTACGTCACGCTTCAAGTTACGTCAAGCATGAACTCTCAACCCTCGCAGGCACGCGCAGAAGACAGTTGGTCGAAAGTTTTAAAAAAATATTCAAATATTTGGTATTTTTCTGACAAATACGTATCGTTTCTCTTCAGAAGACATCGATTCATCCATTGGGGTCGTATGGATTACTGTAGTTATTGCTGTTTGTGCTGTTTGATGTTTCGACTTTTAGGAACACTTGAGCTTGCAATATAAAGCGTTCCCAGATGATTTATTTTTTTCCTAAAATCCTTTTTTGTGTTCATCTTAAGAAGGAAATTTCGTATACATCTCAGATGGCATGAGGGTAAAAGATGAGTAAACGGTGAGCACATTTCCGGGTGTAACGTTACTGTATTTTTTAAATACAGAATAGCAAATGGGATTCCCTCTTAAGATTCATCAGTGGAAAGAAAGAAAAAGAGGAACAAGAGGAGGAGGAAGCCAAGCAAGAGAAACGAATAAGAAGTGTTGTAACTTTAAATTTGTTTTGAAATAAGTTGTTTTTCAAATAAAGTTTTCCAAGTGATATGACTGTTTGCGTTTTTATTTATTTTTTTATTTATTTATTTTATTAATTACTTACCCTGTAACTACATGAAACAAGAGTGTAACAAGCTCCACTTTAATTTACGGCCCGTAATGTCATACTTACCCTGTAACTACATGAAACAAGAGTGTAACAAGCTCCACTTTAATTTACGGCCCGTAATGTCATATTTACCCTGTAACTACATGAAATAAGAGGGTAACAGCTCCACTTAATTTACGGCCCGTAATTTCATACTTACCCCTTAGTTACATGTCATACGTACCCCTTAGTTATAAAATATTTACAGTATAAATAATTTGTTATTTTCCTGGTTGTTACCCCTTTATTCCCAATACTTTACATATTGTTCCCCTATACTTACACATACTTACTGTATAGTTACACTATAATTATTGAAAGTTATGCTGTAAATTCGTTGTAATTACGCAGTACTTTCCGGGCTGTAATCTAAAGTGTTACCGAAATTTGTCCTTAAAAGCAGAAATGCTGGGCGTATAATTGATTCTGCCCGTATTGCAGTAAGTAAAAGAGTTCATATTTCATAAATTAGTGTGAAGTGAAACTGAAAGGCCATGTTTTTCACATACTGAATATCATGATCTGGCCTTTACAAACATAGTCTTATTTCATACATGGAAGAATCCATCTTTACTTATAAATTTTGCTAAAGAGTTACAAAATTGTATTCTGTGTCAAGTATTAAGTAAGTCATGATGGCAATGGCAGAAACTGTAGCAGTACCTCTAGCCTTATATTGATGATTGATTGATTGATTAATTATACAGTTCAAGAGTAATGTGTCTTCTAAAATAATCTTAATGATTATTTTCTTGCATTGTTTTTCATTAGATAAAACTGCTTTAATAGTACTGATGTTTCTAATACTTCAGTGGGTGTAACAAACTAATATGTAATAACTGCTTTTGTTCATTTCAGGTGCAGAAACTTGAGGCTGTCGGATACAAGCCAATTTTATTTATTGGGAAACAGGACAAAAGTACTTCAAATAAGTGGGTGGCAGATATTATCACACATCTGCACCCCACTCCTGTCACCAAAATTTTTTTGGAGAAGATGCGGAGGGTTTATGAGTTTATCTTAACAAAAGGTAAGAGTAATGTTTTTGTTTAGAATAAATGTATATTTCTCTGTTACTATGTACAAAGTAAATTTGTATTTTAGCAACCTCCACAGCGGAGCAGCCGGAGAGCCTCACCAAGCAGTCTGAAACTGTATTTGTTCTCAATCTTGTTCCTGTGTCTTGCTCACTCAATCCAACCTCTCTCTCCTCCTTCCTCTGCTACTCCTACAACTGTTCTTCCTTCACTTTCTTCCCCTCCTCCACCTCCACTGCCGCAGAGGAAAAGAAGGTTAAACACCTTTACGGCGTCACACTCTACCACCCCTGTCTCTCCTCCATATCAATCTGCCTCTTCCATTTCCAAGCCTTTGAGTCAGGAGGTGCCACTGGTAAAGAACAGAAGAAAAGGTAACTTACTCCACACTATTAATAAATTTGCTCCCAGTCAAAGCTGACTTCATGTAAATTGGATTCATTCAGCTAACCAGGACATTGGTAGCCAGTTCACAGTATTTTGTTATTTACATAGTTATTTAGCTGTGTTTTAGTGGCCAATGTCCAAGTGCTGTGGGAAACCAATCCAGTACATTTTACTTGATTGACAAAAACGGGGACAAATTCACTTTGACAGGAATGGAAAAGACTGCATATCACCTCACATGTGAAATTATAAATATGGGCGTGTGTGATTCAGCTACAAAGCATGGCATTCGTGGCTTAATAAACTTGTCTTTTCATTATTTCAGGTTGTCGAAAATGTAGTAGGCAAAAGGTTTTCCTTTTTGATAAAATAACTGGGGAACGAATAAATGAGGTAAAATGTTTTATTAGGCCATGTGCTGGACTCATGACTGATTCTGACCTTTCACAAAAACAAACGTGTGTGTTTGTAACTGAAATTATTAGTCTTGAGTCTGGTTGTAAACTGAGTGTTTGGAAGACTATTCCATAGTTTCAGAGACAAATGGGAGAATGCTCTACCTCAACTGTATTTAGAATATTATATGAAGATCTTAGAATTTTGTGATTGAAGCGGACACCAGGTATTGTAGGTAATGAGGAGCTGGACCATCCAGTGAAAGTCCAGCAGGGAAAAACGTATGAATTCACAAACCTCTCGACAAGATCATAGAATGGAAAAACCACTTTGACAAGCTCCCACAGAGCTACTATCATCCAACACACCACAAAAACTCCAGTGAGCAGCACACCAATCTACATTTTACACACACACACACACACACTCACACAACCGCTAGAAGTCCGCTAGAAGAACCGCATCAAATCTTGATGATCCGTTGTGTTCTTCAGAAGAAACGCCTGCATGAATGTAGTATGTCATCTTAAAAGACCTCATTTATTTTCCTTCGACAGTTTAATGGACGCTGAGCCCTTTGGGGTTTATTTTTCTGTAAAGATGTCGTTTTCTTTTGCTTTTTCTGTTAGTAAATTGTACTTCAGCACCTACTTGTTGGATGCTCATTGTTTTTCATGTAAAATGATCATTTTAAATTCTGTTCAAAAGATGTTTTACTTTTAATAATTTAAAAATTGTGTCTGGACAAACAAGTTTGTGAACAACAAGTTTATTTTTGAACTCTTCAGATCAACACACTGATCAACAACACAATAATGATCCAGTTACAATCAATTTATAAGAAAAGTGTCACAGTTTCAGCAAAACAAATATATCTGAGTTGAGCTCTTAAAGAGAGAAAATTATATTTGTTTTTTTCAGAGAAATAAGTAAAGTAGTAAAGTAAAAACAGTAAAGTGAATGCAAAAAGTAATTAACTAATGAGATTCTGCTTGAAATCCTTTTATCAATAGAGTTAATCCGTCTATGAATGCAGACGGTTGATTTATTATCTGAAGCTCAAACTATACTCTTTTTCTTTATTTTTATAGTCGAAAGCACAGCCTTACAAAGTAAACTTTATTTGACTCGTACACCTACACAGGCTTTAAAATCAAATGATGAGGAAACAAGCGTCTACATGCACAGACAGATTAATCACACTGGAAAAGCTTCAAGCAGAACCTCATCCAATTCATCATTTCTATTTAAATTCACTTTACCATTATTTGATTCATTCTTTTCTTAAAAACATTGTAAATTATAAATATTTCTCAGTCAGAGCTCAAATAAGACATTAGTTTTGACAAATGTACAACAGGAAGATTTGACACAAACCAGCGCATGCACATTGAACACAAACCTCGGCGAGTCTCCAGACGCTCTTCAAGTGAACAGACTGATCAACTTTAGTGAGTGAAAACCAGTCAAATCTGCTGCTTTATTTAGTAGCTGTTCATTTCTGCCAATGTCGCTCTACTGACTTTCTCTTATAGATAAGTACAGGTAATGTTTAACATGTTTATGTCGCTGAGAAGTTTCATCCCTGTAATGTTACAATCAGTTTGACTTTATTTCTTTCATTCAAAACGACTTAATGAGAATGATTTGAGTCAGTGAAATATGACGCTGATTGTCTCAGCTGAAGTTAACGCAGTGTTCAAGAGCAGACATGGAGACAATGGCTTCAGCAGAGGATCAGGATCAACAGATGACAGAAGACAGATCAGGAACAACAATGAGATTTCTCAGCTGAGCAGAACGGGTCTGTGGACCTTCTCATTGATCAAACCAGACAGCTGTGGTGAGGAGCTGACTGCTGATATAGGCTGTGCGGATGAGTGCTGAGCAGGTGGATAACTTCCATGTGCAGCTGTGGAACAGGAGGAATGCTGGGAATTGTAGTACATATGCTGGTGACAGGGACAATGTTATTGTAGCCCTATAATACTTGTTTATATTATCACTGTGAAGCTGCTTTCAAACAATCTGGATTGTAAAAACCACCATATAAATAAAAATGACAATAATAATCCTATTTTTGTAAAACATTTAAGGAAAATTAGAATATGAATTGGATATTTTTATCTTAATTTTATCATTTTTGATTAGCAAATGCTTCTGCCACTCGTTGGCCATTTAATTTTTAATGATCTTTAACTCTATTTTTAGTACAAGGTTTTTCACCTGATCTGAACCAAACCAGAAAGATTTTCTGCACTCTGAATATAAAAAGTTATTGAAGAAAACTTTAATTTTTATTCACAGTCACTACTGGACACCAACATTGAAAGTTGGCAGAGCCTCTTTAACTTAAATGGTTATAACTCGTGAACAGAAGAAGAGATTTTCACCAAACTCGGATCACCTGTCTTCAGGCTCAATCTTTGATCACAGTAAAAATCTCACCGATTGGCCACTAGGTGACAATATAACACAGAAAACCCCAGAGATAACAGCTATAACTGTACAACTGTTAGTCTGATCAACCTTAAACTCAGCATGCAGTTTCTGGTCCAAGTTGCCATGAAAGTGTAGGAGGACATTGACATATCTTGAGAAACAGCCTCCATTAGCTAATGAAATTTGATCAGCTGTTAGATGAGGATAAAGGAGGCTGATGGAAACGAAACTCATTATGAGTCAGAGACAAGATGCCCTGAAGTAGCCTGAGAAGATTCAAGCCAGAATTCAGTTTTCACATGCTTATAACTTAACGGACTTATTTTAATGGACTTATTTTAATCCTTATACTTCTGAATCGTTGAGTCCAACCATACCAAACGTGCTAGTTTTGGGCTTATAGTTTCTACAATGTTGTGATTTAGCACTTAAAAAACATTTTCAAAACCCTTAGTCTCATCAGAACAAAACCAGCGCAGGAAACACATGATCATAGTTTGTTAACTCTATGCTAATACTCAAATGTCACCATTTTGAAAGGAAGTGGAAAAAAATCCAGTCAAAGTCACTCATGGGTCATTTTTATGCTTTCATATATAAACTCTATAACTTCAAAACTAAATCAGATATTTGACCAGATTTGACACACATATGTATAGACACACTCTGAGGACACACAAAAAATGTGGCAGACATCGGGCAAAAGGTGGCGCTATAACTATCAAAAAAACTTTAAAAACCATATATTTCCTCTGGTAAACTGCCTGTATTGGCTGTAAATGCTCTTTTCCATCGATCATCTAAGTGTTTACATGCTTGCTAAATCAAATATAACACCTCTTTATGTGCTTAAAAGCCTTAAAGTGCTTGAACCTGATAAATGCTGCTTCTTCACTTCTCTTTTATTTTCATGTGGTTGGGCTCAATAGTTTTTATCGTTTAAGGTTTTGTTATATCAAAAATGGAAAACAATGGTCAAAAATGTACATTTACACACAAAATGACCAGAAACCGCAACCGCTAGATGCCATTTTTCTTTTTCTAGCTCAACTGTCACTGAATGGAAGCACAGGATTGTGGGATATCAGAGGATCTATGCTGAAATCATCAGATGAAGGAGTCTCAGGAGACAGGAAGTGAAGATAACATGCCTTGATGTCTTTCTGCCTTGAAATGTGTCCTCTGAAGGCAGCGTTTTCCAGTTTTCAGATGCAGCACAGAGTCGGCGTTCTGACATGTGAAAGTAGAAGAACAGCTTTATAACATCCAAATGCTGGTAAAGGTAGAGTAAAGAAGAGGAATAGAAAGGAAGAAACAATCATTTCCAGACTTATAACACTGAATAGTGCCTTGAATAAAATAGGGAATCATGAGACAGGAAAATGTGACAGCACATATTCTGCTACACGACTGAGCAGTGACTGGCACTACAATTATAAAATCCCTTGGAACATGCTGCCAGCTGTTTTGAGGAAGAAATTGGACAGTCAGGAGCGGCCAACAGCCAGGGAAAGGAGGGAAATGATTCACATAATTTCAGGTGAAATCCTTGCCATTTGCAAAAAACCATCAAAGAAGCACCTTAATGAAATTGCACGAAAGATGGTCCTAGAATATCCAAAGTCTTTAAAAGATGTGATAGAAGATGAAATTGTTGGAAGTGGCCATGATTCTTTAACAAATCAACTTCAGTGCAGAGTTGATAACTGCAAGCAAAATGAATAAGCTCAACAGTACTCCTGCAGAGGACACGAGCACTGTTCCAGAAAATAAGAAGAAACGGAAAGACTCCTATGGCTGTATTGTGTTGGAGTCTGTGCCTGTGAATATGGATGCACAGATGAAGGAAAAAAAAGAGATGCAAGAAATGTTCATGACAATTGACAGGAATGGAAAACATATACAAGAGTTAATCTCGGATACCTTCATATCTCAGAGAAGTGACATAAGGTCTGGTAAGGTCACACAGGACTCAAAACACATCTTTTTATCTATGCATTTGCTGATTGAGCACTGTGCTATGCCCGAACTGTTTGCATTTTATTTTATACGTATTATCTTTTTATTCTTTTAATTCCTTTCCTGTTTTTATTTCATTTTTAATGTATTTTATATCTTTTATGTATCATCTTGTTATTCCTGACTTTTACTGCATTTTAAATATTGCTGTCTGGTTGAAAGAGCTGGGAAAATTAGGAAGTAAGTGATTAGGTTAAAATTTGGTAAATTTGAACAAACCATGGGGAAATGGTGCATGTGCTGTGGTGCATGGTGCATGATTAAGATATCTCTAGATTACAGTCAGGGGAAATTTGAACTGCGCTGCATAGATAAGATATCTCCGGAAGAGGGATTAGGGCTATGTGGCGCAGTTTGAGGTGTCTTGGCAAAAGGGGAGATTGAAACTTTGTTTATCAGTTTGAAGTGCCTTAACAGGTAGTTAGACAGCGGTCCTGACGTGTGAGGAAGATCCGTTTAGATCCACTCTGACGGACAACAACAACAACAAAAAACTCCCTGAAACTTCCTAGCTCTTTTTTACTGTTATTTCTATTCCTTATGTTCTATTTTTATTCTTCTTCTTTATGTAAAGCACTTTGAATTACCATTGTGTATGAAATGTGCTATACAAATAAAATTGCCTTGCCTTGCTTTTGTGTCTTTTTCAGCTTTTCTGCATTTTTACTGGCCCTGATAATCATCAGACATTCACTTACCGCTTGCTGTATTTCTGTAAATCTGTTATGAATTAATGATGACTTACACTTTGTAAACAGCGCTAGCGGCACCTGCTGGTGAAGTCGACTAACAGCAGATGGATATCATGCATCGACACTGCTTTTCCCGCAGTTCCCGGATGTGAAATGTTGAATTTTCTTCCGAATTTGAACCACTGAATTTGTGGAAGCGAATTTGTAAAGCGAAAATTGCTAGTTGAATTTTATAGGTTGTATTTTTAAACAGAATGAATATTTTGGAAGTGAAATCTGAAAGGCGTATATAAATTATTGAATTTTTAATAATGAAAATGTGTGTGAAATATTTTTAATTTAAATATTCACAGCTTAAATATACGACCATGTTGAATTTCAGCCCATAAAAATGCAAGCCTTAAAAATACAATGCATCTAAATGCAAGCACAGCTAATTTAATGCAGTTTTTTTTTTCAATTAGTGCAATTCAACAAGCTTTTTATTTCAAAAACATTTGGCATTGATTTACTTCCATACACGGTCCTCGTCTGAATCCCCCTCGCGCAGTCACTCGGGGGCTTACAGGTGAAGTATAATGTCGCAATGTATAATTTATTTAATAAAACACTGAAAGCGCAATACATCGCTCAATCTTGGGGATTCTGACCAGTTCAATCAAGTGATATCGCAGACTGACCTTAATGGCGACGACAACCGGCTAATCTAATGGCCTACGCGATCCTGACAGAACCGGAGAAAAGTGCTGCTATTGGGAGGTGAGTTGTCTACCAGTTAACAAACTTTTTTTTTTTCTGTACGATATTAATTCATAAAGTGTTTTATGCTTGACTATGTACCGAAAACAATATCGACATGCCATTCTGATACAGTTCCCTGCTGCTAATCCTCATTTACTGTTCAGAAATAGTATTGGGTCAATGTAGGATTCAGACAGACTATTGTAAACGTGAATAAAGAGTTGAACATGCTGTCTTATATCTTTGGTATATTCTGTCAACAGATGTGTTCATCACGAGTCTCTGCGGTCATCATTGTGCCATCAGACACAATAATGAGAAGATCATCAGAAAATGGAATTAATGTGTAATTTGTATTTGTGTATAGAGGGTCACCATGGTCCAATATTTTTTTTTTCTTTAATGAAAACATGGTAAGTTTTGCTGAATCTAAGTTTAAATAAAAACTTGGATTTGTCAATGAAATAGTCTCTTCATTAGTGATGTTGTTACATTTTATTTATTTTAATGGCCTTGAAAACAAATGCATTCAACTTTGGGAAAAATGTGTTTAAACTGTATTTAAATAGTAGCACAACTGTATTTGTGTGATTATGTAATTCAAAGTACAGTAGTCAACATTTGAAGTGGATCAAAAAAGTTAGGACAAACTTTGATTAAAGGTTTTGATCCGCTTCAAATGTTGACTATATTATACAAAGTATAAGTAATAACAAAGTGTATTGTTATTGACTGCATAGTGTGTAATGTTTAATATTTGGAATAAGCCAAAGGTACTGAGCATACAGTATATACTATTACCTGTAAATAATATATTCAGTGTATATTGCTTGTGTTTTCACACTTGTAATTATTTTGTAATGTACTTAAATCACAAATAAAGTGTACTTATAACACAAAGTGTACTCATAACAGAATAAAGTATACTTATAACACAAATAAAGTATCTTATACAGAATTAAAGTATACTTATAAATAACGTATATTATAACGAAAAATATACTTTTAACACAAATAAAGTATACTTATACACAAATTAAAGTATACTTATAATACAACGTATATTATAACAAAAATATACTTTTAACACAATAAAGTATACTTATAACACAAATTAAGTACACTTTAATATCACTAATCAAGCATTTAATTAGTCCCTACAGACATATACTTAAAGTGTACTAAGTATACTTGAAGTTGTTCCAATTTAGCACACATAAGTATACTAAATATACTTAAAGTTGTATTTTAATGCTACTTAATTTCAACTTAAATATACTTAGTACAAATTAGTTGTTTCAAAATAGCACACTTTAAATGAACTAATCATTAACACACTTGAAATATACTAATAATTAGTCTTGCTGCAAGTATACTTATATACTTTTTTTTCACTAGGGTGTTGCACCCATAAAATGCAAACTTGTGTAGTTACAGAAAAGAACATCAATACGAACTTTTAATGTTCAATTTAAATAAATGTAATTGCAACTATGTAGGCTACTATTTCATTTTGTTTGTTGTAAAAATAACTCAAACATATTATGTTGTTCTGTCTGCTGTTAAGCATTGTTCAGGGCTGCGTTTCTCAAAAGCATCAATGGTTTTTACAATATTAAACGCATGCAGCCATTTGAATGTAGTGTCGGCAGTGATCGAAAGCTTTCTGTGATTGATTGGTTCTGACTTGCAACATTTGCGTGTTCAGATGAGCAGGAAAATACTTCTACTGCACAATTATTTGCTAACATAGGTTATTTGTCCAATTCAATGCATATTGTATGCATCCATTTTTATGTTGATTAAACAAATCACTGTAAAAAAAACACACTTAGTATCGATATTTTTATTTGAGTATCGATACTTTCGATACTCACGTCAGTATCGATATATCGATACTTCATATCGATATGCCCACCCTAGTTTTAATACAACTTAATTACAACTAAAATATACTTAGTGCAAAATTAGTTGTTTCAAAATAGCACACTTTAAGTTGACTAATCAATAACACACTTAAATATACTAATAATTAGTCTTGCTGCAAGTATACTTAGCATACTTTTTTTCACTAGGACAAGAACAGCCAATTCAAGGCAATGGGCCAAGCAATGTATGGACTGGATGTTTGGAAAGTCATGCTTAAGCCTTGCAATGACTCCAGTGGTTTTGCCAGTGAGAACTGCAGCCCCATCTGTGGCCATGCTGATGAGGTGTTTCCCCAAAAACTCATCATCTAATCCCGTCTTAATCTGTTGTGAATGGACTCTGCATCTGTGCCCTGCATCAGCTCTACAATGTGAAAAAAAAAAAAAAAAAAAATATTTTATCAGACAAGTTTAACGGGAGAAAGGAGCAAGAGGTGTCTTTTTGCCATGGTGGCTATATGATGCTATATGATGCTATATCATGCTTACTGCAGAATGGATTTCAAGGATTCACGTGCAGATCAACGGCCTTCAATGTTTATATTTTTTTCTATGAATCTTTGAGTTAAGATGTACTAAACATGAGTGGAATTTGCACCGCAGCGCCCCCACACCTGCTCATGACAAGAATTGCATGTATAGTTATCTTTATTAAAGTGAATTAGGTATAAATCGCCGTCATGCATGAATTAATTATATTTTTGCAATTTTACACATAATAATTCACAATCACATTACACAAAACTGAAATTGCACGTCAAAATAACACATTGTCAATATTTTTTGAGACTCCACAAAATTTCACAAATCATGTTTTCAGGGGTCTTATTAAGTGGAGCTGAGCTCCCCTTAGCTTCCTAGTTCGCACCCTGCATATCCCAGATGAAAAAAAAAATTACATTTCTATAACGTACTTAAAGTGCTCTATTTTCGTGCACTAATTTTGTACTTAATATAAAAAAATTTCTTTAGTACTTCTATAATCTTAAGAACATCTAAAGCCGAGTCAGACTGCACGATTTTTCAAGTAGTGGGTCATTGTTCTTTTCACACTGCATGACTATCTTGGCCAGCATTCAGTCGCTGCTGTGTTCACACTGCACGATGGATCGGCGATAGAAGGTTTCACACTGCATGACTTTACAATAGGAAGAATCGCCGACAACTCTGTCTGGCACGCAAACTATGTTTCACAACCAAACACACGCGAAATGTGACAAGGAAACAACGCGATATCACGCGTGCAGGACTGGAGTTATTATTATTATTAAAAACAAACGGAGCCCGCAAGAAGCCAATACGAGTTGCCTAGCGCTGATTTGCAGCGAAATAGAAAAGAAAAGAAAAATATGGAGGAGGAAATGGTTGGGGGACTGGGATTGTGTGTTCTGCAACGAGAGTTGGAGGTAAATAAATAACTTTTCAATGTGCTGCTGTTGCAGATGATCAAGCAAATGTTTGTTTTGTTTCCGTTTGATAGAATTGTAATGTTTATGTGTATGAAGCCATGCTTGCTGATGTTGTGGTCTATAACTCCTCCCCGAACTCTCCGCTGCTCTGTATCTTGCTCTCTCATTGGCTGTCAGTCATTGCCGATGTAGTTTTCAGTCAGAACACTTTTCACACAGCAGGATTTTGAATCGCCGACAGGTCCAGATATTTAGCATGCCAAATATCTCACGGGCGTCCGCGACTCGTCTGCGATTCTCTCAGATCGCGTCTTTGCTCATTCACACTGCGTGATGGTCACTCGCGTGAACGAGCACCGATTTGCCTGTGATTTCGAGCATTTGTTGGTGATTTCTCAAAACCTGTCGGCGAGCCAAAATCGGGGCTAAAATCGTGCAGTCTGAACTCGGCATAAGTGTACTCAACTGTGCTATTTTGAGACACCATGAAATATGAACTAAAATGTGCTTTTAATATACTATCTCTGTATTTAGAAAATGTATTTAGATGCCACTTATAGTGCATTTGAACCCATAGTGTACAAGTAGTAACTAAATATATTGTTTAAATACAGAACAGAAACAGGAACTTAAATACACTGATTGATTAACTCAAATGACGAACAGCTGTGATGAATGTAATTAGTGTCCATGGTTACTGATTGTGGCGGGAGACTAGAACAAAGGAACACGTGACAGATGAAAACAAACAAAATGAAAGTCCATGTGACTGTGACAAAATGCACCTGCAGACTATTTTTTCCAGACAGGAATTTTGTTATTGAGGATTTTTAAAAAAAAATACTATGCAAAATTCTCATGAATCCAGTCTAGTGTCTCGTCCCGTCTCGTAAACTAACTGTTTGTCATTCCAGAACTATCAATCATTTTAAAGATTCTTGTGTTAAAAGGGTTCAGGTTATCAGGCCCGTGGGTGTGCAGAGCTGTCTTAACAGTGTGTAGTTATGTGAACGTGTAGTTATGATCCTTTGATAACATTTGAAGAATGTAATAGGAATTAGGAAGTGGATGCTCACTGACAGTCACACAACGGGTAAAAACAGTTTCCAGAAGTCACACTATATTGAGGTGAATTATGTAGGTTATAAATGGATAATCTGCTCTTCATAAAAGCACACTAAAATTAAAATGCTGAAGATGTACTCACATTATTTGTCATCGACACAACAAAAACTGTTTTTCTCTTCTTGATTTCACTGTGATCTCTGTGCATCTTTTTTTTTTAATTCAGTGGTTCGAGATGAATACATGCACTGTTACATCCCTAGTAGATGTCATATTAGTCAGTTTTACTACTTCAAGCATTAAGCTTTTTTGTTTGTTTGTTTGTTTTTTGGACAAACTATGAGTCAGAGATGAGCGTAGCAGTGGGGTGGAGCAGAGGACTCTTGATAAATGCAGTGGTACTCGCTTTCCTTTCCATTAGAAAGCTGACAGTCGAGGAAACAGCAGTCAGATCACAGATAAAAATAATAATTATGAAGTTTAACACCGCTTTGAGTGTTGCTGGAATCATACTTCTGTATATAGCAGGTAAGATCTTACAAAGTATATAACATGACAAAGATGTACAGTTAACAATGTTTGTTTCAATATTTTAATAACATTGAATTCCTGACTCTATAAACACACTTGACAATTTATGTTTCTTATGATTATAAAAAACCTTTGGACCCGAAGACTTTGGTTAAATGCTTGAAATTAGTTCTAGATGAACACAAGTTCTGCATTGTATGAATCTCTTTACAAATGCATAATTTTATGTATTTTAATGGATGGTTTAATTCATGTAAATTCCAGGATCTCAAGAATCAGATGCAGTTGAGTGACTTTGAAGAAGCTACAAGATAGTTTTGTTTTGTTTTTAATATTTTGGTCACTACATAAACCCCATAGTATTATTTTAGATATAGATTTGATGACTTTAAAATGATTCTAAAATGTGAAAAATAACAGTAATAATAAAAAAAAAAATGAATAGTGTCTAAACTTTTATGAAGCAAAATACTTATAATAAACTGTAAAATACTGATAAATACTGTACTATACTGTAATACAACTCCTAATTTTGGGTCTAAGGTTAGAAGAGGTACACTGAGATTGTGATCATATGTGCTGTAATGATGGTGGCAAGAGACAATATGCCTATACAAAAGTGCCAGTAAAGGAAGTTTTTTTTTTTTTTTTTTTTTTTTTTTTTACAATTAATGAAAAAAATATACAATCCTAATAATAAAAGGAAAAAAAAATATAGGCTATACAATTTATGTATGCAATTACCACAAAATAATAAGCCCACAGGAGGAAAAAGGATGAAAGTGGTACCAAAGGGGAAAAAAAGAACAAAACAAACCAGACTAAACTCAAGTCAACATTTAACCCTGGATCTGTGAGGCGGACTCAACATGCAGAATTCACTGGGTTTATTAACAAAAGCAGCAACCAAGATATGGTGAGGAGGTGAGCTAGTCCAAACAGCGCAGGGATTGAGGCACAATGACAGCAAGTAAGCAGTAATAGACTGCAGAGCAAGACTGGAGGAGAACAGAAGGAACCAGGCAAGATCAGAGATGAGGAAAGAATTCTTTAGGAACAAGGCAGATCAGATACGACTATAATTAAAGGAGAACCTCTAAGTAGCTTCTACACATAACACACCCAAAGACTTTAGTAACAAAAAAAAGTTGTAGGTATTGGTTTTGGATTCTTGACGACTTGTTCTTTTGAGTGGTTCTCAAGTAAACCGTCAAGTCGGCTAACTCTCGAACCAAAATTCGCTTTATGGTAATGCATGCAAGACGCTCAGCCCGAAGTAGCTCCGACTCAAAAGAATTAAAGGAGTCGGTCCAACTGAATGTCGAAGTTTGCTGAGGATTACCAAGGAGTCTGATGAGTGAGTGACGATACTAGAGGCACGTACTGGAAATATCTTATTATGACTATGTTATTAAATATTATATATAGCTGCAAAAACATTCCTAAGAAAAGACGAGTGAGGGAGAAAGAGAGAAACACAGAGGCACGCAACTACCAGTACGTAACACTTGTAATATGTTGTAAAATACTTGATCAAACTGCTTGCACATTGTTTGAAAAACGCACACTATTTTATATTCAGTAACTCTCAATACATACAGATTATGCCGTTGTTTAATAGAGCTACATTTTTTAAACTTTCCTTTCTTCTTCATGTGCCAGTGCCAGTAAGGTGGAACAGTGATTGTGGGTTGACAGAAACCAGTTCACAACCCTGGCCTGCATGATTGTTCTACTTACTTTGTCTTTGTCTGAACACCAGGTTCCCTCGTCCAGTTAGATGGTAAGTTGTCCTGTCCCTTGTTTCACAGAAAAGTGTCTTTGTCTGTGAGGGGGCATTTCAGCTGGAAACCTCCATATCTTCTTCTCTCATCAGTGTTGTGGTCGAGCCCCTCTCAGGGACAGGATTGTTTGGAGCGAGAAAGTGACGGCAGGGTCTTGCCCGTGGCAATCCAGCATTCATGTCAACGGCTTTGGCCATAACTGCGGCGGGACTCTGATCACCAAGACTGGGTTTTATCTGCAGCTCACTGCTTTTCAGAAGTATGAAGTTAAAAAAGCTCAATATACATTTGTAGATTGATATAGTTAGATTAAAGCAGACTTTTCTCTGTTAACAGTTTTGGTGTGTCTAACACACTGATGTACTTCGGGCTCCTGAACCAATCCGGCTCAAACCCTAAAAGAGACATCCAGGACAGCGAGTCGAATCATCAGACATCCTAACTATAACAGTTCTACTTTTGACAGTGACATAGCGCTGATCCAGCTCTCCTCTTCTGTGAATTTCTCTGATTACATTAAGCCGGTCTGTCTGGCGGCGGCTGGAAGTGTATTTTCTGCAGGTACAAAGAGCTGGGTCACTGGATGGGCAGGATAAATATGGAGGTGAGGAAAATTCGCTGGCAATTAACCAGATACAACAATTGTGTTCATCATTGCTTTGCACCCAATGTTAATTTTTGCTTAGTCTCGTGGTACCTTTATTACCTTGAGTTTGATTAACTTAAACCATTTAAGGCTACTGGTTTCCTCAAACCATTGAAATAGCTATATAGTTGTTAAGATTTATTTAAATTTGTTACCTGAACTCAAACTGAATGTGTGGAATAAAATCTTTAAAGTTAAGTTTAATGATTGACTAAAACCAAACACAAAAATATAAGTGACTTTTAACTAATAATAGAGTATTGTAAAACTCATGTTCATTATTTTAAACTTAATGGTTTTGAGTACTGTAACTTATCAGGTTTTACAGTGGGTAAACTTTCAACATTTACCTAGAAATGTTTAGTGAAAGCCCATAAAATGTGTCTCTGATCTGTCACAGCCAGATTTCCTGATACACTGAAAGGAGTTGATGATACCAATTGTGGAACAACACTGGACTGTGATAAGCTTATGAAGGGATCAACATAAGCATCACAAGCATATGATTTGTGCTGGATTGTTAATCAGGGAGGAAAAGGTCATGTCAGGTGAGACACCAGTTTTTCATTTTAACACTTTTTAATCCAAATTAATTTACAAAACACTAGCATTTTGGCCACCTGCAAACTTGCACTGCCAACCTAGTTGTTATGTAGCGAAGTGTTTACTTCACCGATCCTGAACTTGTATGACTGCTTTTCATACTACACCTGTGGCCGGTTGCATAAACCTATCATCTAATATTTTTCTGCAAGACTGTTCTACTTTTCTGTTAGTAATTTACTTAAAAACATAGGTCTAATTTGAATACAAAAAGTAAGACTGATTCCCACTTGCTGATAGGGCCAAGCTCACACTACACGACAAGGACATACACGCCAAGTGCTCACACAACCAAAGTTTTCTTTCTCATCTTGTTTTTAGAGCAGCACTCTATTTACACAAAACAACACTGTCAAGATGCACAAACTACAAGATCTACAAGATCAAGATGAAAAAGTATTTCTCACATAATTCATGTGAGAATTTAGAGAGATGCTCATGCTCGTTGTTCCAAGTCCATATGTGCAGGAAAAAGACAAAATGCTCAGATCACATCACTGAACCTGCTCATATACAAGCAATTGCCTAACGCAATGACCCCCACTTTTGTCGATCTGGCTTTTGTCACAGAACTTGGAAATCTGTCTGGCGAAAAATCCAGCTAAAAAGTGTAGTGTGAGCTTGCCTTAAGTAAAACTAGTTCTTAAGACAGTCTCTAAATGATATCAAACATTCTTAACTTGCATGCTTATGTCTATAACAGTGTGTTCACTGTATATCGTCCAGAGATTAATGCTGAATGTTTGTGAATACAGGGAGACTGGAGGTCCAATGGTCAGTAAGAAGACTCTCTGTGGATTCAGTCCGGCATGTGAGTTTTTTAAGTAATATGTGTCAACCCAAAATCCCGGGTGTACTCCAGAGTCTCTCAGTACCAGAACTGGATCAAGTCTTACATGAGCAGCAACCCACTGGATTTGTTGAATTCAACACTGAAAAGCCTTCATCCAACTCCCACTTCAGAAAGTGTACCCACCTCCTCTTATTTTTGCCATTCTCTCACATTCTCCATTATTCACCTTCTCCCTCTTTCTCTCTTTCCTAAAGATTTATTTAACAGAAACTCTCAGGATTCTTGATGAAATGATGAAGTGTACTGTGTATGCTCTCATAATATGAAAATGTGAGAATTAGCAGTTTAATTGGTTATTGTTTTTTTCTATCTGAATTCAGGTTGTTTGCATAAATATAAAGATAGACGCTATTGATTTTAGGCGCTCTGAACCAGGCCTGAGCAACGTTTGACCTCAAAGCCCGGTTTCGTTTTGACTAGTGTGATCGCTCCAAACTGTGCCCTGACGCGGTCGTTTAGATCCAGCCTGGTCTCTTTGGTGGTTGCCACCATCGATGATACCCGTTCAGTTGGACTCCGAGACTAAGAACTCCCATATGGACCATTTCTTTGTAATTCTGCCTGCTTCAACCCTACCCTGCTGCTGCTGGGATTTTGCGTGCAGGTTTTACAACTGTTGGTCTCCATTTTCATTGTTCATTGATATGTTACTGGATTATTTCCAATCTCATCCTTGAAAAGGTCTTGATATTCGAATAAAATGGGCTTGCAAAGCTTGAAACTTCATCTTTTGTGATGAATTTCTTTATGAAAAACAGGACAGTTGTCATTTGTAACATTCTGAATGACCTATCATGGTTGTACATTTCTTTTTACCACTAGAATGAGAGGTTTATAGCTCTTTCGAGAGTGGCAGGTGAAAGTAGCAAAGCCGGCTGTGGGTATCTCCTCACCTCCATAGCTATGACCTGGTGTCGTCGCTAAGTTTATATTTCCACTCACCTTTTTATTTTCGTAACAAAGCTTCGAAATGTTGCCATCAAACACTAATGGTTCAGGTCTTCGGAAGCCTTCTGCCATTTCTAACAAGGTAAGCGAAACTTTCTCCTTTCAAGTATTTTCAATTGAAACTTGACTTTCTTTAAAGGCCTTTCTCCTTTCCACAAACCATCTTCTGACACCATGATGATGATGACACATAATCAGTTATGAATGACGTTAATACTTTACTGGAGAACTGTATGTAGTTCAGACAAATCAACTATCGTACACATTCGGGCTGATACTGAACGTCATAACTAAGGATACCTGTGAGGTAAATGTGATTAAAGGTATAGCTAGAACATATGATCAATGTTCTACAATTAGAAAAAAGAAAGAAGAAGGTATATTTGAAGACAGAAAGAAATATAAGAAAGAAAGACAAAGATAGATGAGATAGATATGGACAGCAGATGTACAAAGTTCCATCGCTAGGATGTAGCTCGGAGAGCGTTTGCTATTGGGAAAATGTCCGAGACGTTGACATCTGATCGTGAATGCTCTCCGGCCGATGTGTGGAGGTGCAAAGCTGTAAATCCCGGCCGCTCTGCATGGCCTTTCTAGGACCTTTATAATTTATTTATGCCAAACCTGCTCACGGTCATAATGTCTTCACATTACACACCCCCATATGTGCTGCTTTCATTGATGGCTTTCTCGCAGCATCGCGCTGTCCTCTTGTTACAACCACTGCAACTTTCATCCCTCAAAATGCCATTTTGAGAAAACTCGAACAGTTTTGCATCTCTAATAGAGATGTAGGTCATTTAATAACATTTTCTATCGAAAACAGTTTGGCTGATATTAAATGATTAACAACATCTCACCTCGCTCTCTTCAACGCTAACTGGTGAATACGTGCTCTGCATCAGTGGACGTGTAAACCCCCGGCTTTGATTTGATTGGCCATCTCAGTCCATTTGACACGGATGCGCTGTATACCACTGAGCCGACCAGCAAAAAAAAAAAATTACCTTGTAACCCGTTTTGTCATCCTAATTTCAAACACAGACGTACATATTGAGTGAAAAATATCTTAAGGTTGTGTATAACTGCCTCTGATCTTATGAACAGACACGATTTAACTAATAACAACTATAATAGAACTCCAGGAGAAGAGGATCAAAGGAACAGCAACAACAGTAGAGACTGATTCTTTCTGGCAGCCTGTAATAAAGTGAAAACATGGCGAAAAAACAATTAGGACTTCACTTTAAGAAACAAATATGTCAACAAATACATTTTAACTGCTTCCTTTAGCCAGATCAAGTGCTTTAGTCTTTTGACATCTGCATCGTATGCTGTGGAGCGTTATATGCAGCATGGCAAGCCGCAGTCATCCATGAACTGTCACAATGTGTTTTGCCAGTTTAATGACCTGAACAAAAAACAAACTGGTCTGACCTAAGCATTATGCTGCTCAGTGTCTAGTGCTTCCCCTCTGAGAAATTGTGAAACTGCCTGTAGAAAGGCCCTAGCCCAGCCCTGAGGCATAATGAGTCAAACCTCGGCTTAAATGCAGGGCTCTAGCCTAGGTCTGTTTGCTTTGGACAGCAGACCTGGGCTGATAATTTAATAATGGCACACTAGTGTACTGCTGCACAGAGGTTGGGAAACACTGAGTTAGACTCTGAGTCCTGAGGAAGTTCCTTGAATGTAACACTACAGGACTTTTGGCTGGATTTTGCCGTTGCAGACAGATTTTCAAGGTCTGTGACATTCGATGAGGCAATATACCGTGTATGTAGCAGAAAATAAGCTTTATGTTTAAAGCCTACATGACTGATAATGTGTTTGTAACTGTCCGTAATTAATTAATTTATTTGCCAAATGACGGTAATTTTCTTTAAATCTGCCATTTTGGAGACTGTCTGCGGAAACTTCCCAGTGGTGTAAAGTATTGAGCAAATAGCAGTTAGTTACTGTATTTTAATACTTTTGATCTTACTTGTATCAAGATAGCAACTTTACTCTCTTACTTGTTTACTTGTGTCAAGTAAATGTATGTTTTACTCCAATACTTACATTACATTTTGCATGGCACCTAATATTTCTGCAGCAGTTTCTGCTATAAAGAAGACATTGAAGGTACTATATCTTGTATGTTTCCCTTTACTCACCCAAACTTGCCAACAAGGCTACTTTACATTAATGCAAGTGCATTAGCAGTTAGTTTGTGAATCACAGGTGTTTGATTTAGGAGATGAGGCATAGGTATCTGAACTTTTTATTCAAGTATGGTTTTCAAGTACTCTTTATACCTCTGCTCTTTCCAGAGTGACGACTTCTAAAACAGTTCTCTTTCGAGTGAATCCTCATGTGGTCCCTAAGGTTACCCATGAATCTGAAACTCATTCCACACTGATCACACATGAATGGCTTTTCTCCAGTGTGAATTTTCATGTGACAATAAAGTGACGATTTATGTGCGAAACTCTTTCCACACTGATCACATGTGTATGGCTTCTCTCCAGTGTGAATTCTCATGTGAAAAAGTGACAATTTATATGCAAACTCTTTCCACTGATCACATGTAAAAGGCTTCTCTCCAGTGTGAATATTCATGTGTTCCCTAAGGATCGTTCCCGGTAAAGCCATTCCCGCACAGAGTGCAGGTAAGGCTTTTCTCCAGTATGAATTTCATGTGGTCTTTAAGGTGTCCTTTTTGACTGAAACTCTGTCCCCACTCTTGACAGGTATAAGGCTTTCTCCATGTGAACTCTCATGTGGATGTCAGACTTCCTTTTACATTGAACTCTTTCACACTGTTGGCAAGAATGGGCTCTCTCCAGTGTGAGTTCTCATGTGGGCTATAAGGTTTCCTTTATAACGGAAACTCTTTCCACACTCTTGACAGGTGTAAGGCTTTTCTCCAGTGTGAATTTCATGTGGATTTCAAGTTTTTTCTTTTTGTCTGAAACACTTTCCACACTCTTGACATGTATGACGCAGCACCCCATATTGACAGAAAAACACAGAGTTGTTGACATTTTTGCAGATTATTAAAAGAAAAACTGAAAATATCACATGGTCCTAAGTATTCCACCCTTTGCTGTGACACTCATATATTTAACTCAGGTGCTGTCCATTTCTTCTGATCCTCCTTGAGATGGTTCTACACCTTCATTTGAGTCCAGCTGTGTTTGATTATACTGACTGGACTTGATTAGGAAAGCCACACACCTGTCTATAGAAGACCTTACAGCTCCCAGTGCATGTCAGAGCAAATGGAATCATGAGGTCAAAGGAACTGCCTGAAGGGCTCAGAGACGAAATTGTGGCAAGGCACAGATCTGGCCAAGGATACAAAATGTCCTGCTGCCTTAGGTTCCTAGAGCACAGTGGCCTCCATAATCCTTAAATGGAAGACGTTTGGGACGACCAGAACCCTTCATAGAGCTGGCCGTCCGGCCCAAACTGAGCTATCGGGGAGAAGAACCTTGATGAGAGAGGTAAAGAAGAACCCAAAGATCATGTGGCTGAGCTCCAGAGATGCAGGCATGAGATGGAGAAAGTTTAGAAAGTCAACCCATCACTGCAGCCCTCCACCAGTCGGGGGCTTATGGCAGAGTGGCCCGACGGAAGCCTCTATTTAGCGCAAGACACATGAAAGCCCACCAGAAGGACTCCAAGATGGTGAGAAATAAGATTCTCGGTCTGATGAGACCAAGATAGAACTTTTTGGCCTTAATTCTAAGCGGTATGTGTGGAGAAAACCAGGCACTGCTCATCACCTGTCCAATACAGTCCCAACAGTGAAGCATGGTGGTGGCAGCATCATGCTGTGGGGGTTTTTTTCAGCTGCAGGGACAGGACGACTGGTTGCAATCGAGGGAAAGATGAATGCGGCCAAGTACAGGGATATCCTGGATGAAAACCTTCTCCAGAGTGCTCAGGACCTCAGACTGGGCCGAAGGTTTACCTCCAACAAGACAATGACCCTAACACAGCTAAAATAATGAAGGAGTGGGCTTCACAACAACTCCGTGACTGTTCTTGAATGGCCCAGCCAGAGCCCTGACTTAATCCCAACTGAGCATCTCTGGAGACCTAAAATGGCTGTCCACCAATGTTTACCATCCAACCTGACAGAACTGGAGAGGATCTGCAAGGAGAATGACAGAGGATCCCCAAATCCAGGTGTGAAAAACTTGTTGCATCTTTCCCAAAAAGACTCATGGCTGTATTAGATCAAAAGGGTGCTTCTACTAATACTGAGCAAAGGGTCTGAATACTTAGGACCATATGATATTTCAGTTTTTCTTTTTTAATAAATCTGCAAAAATGTCAACAATTCTGTGTTTTTCTGTCAATATGGGGTGCTGTGTGTACATTAATGAGGGAAAAAATTAACAAATTTTAGCAAATGGCTGCAATATAACAAAGAGTATATATTTTATCTTGGGCCATCTGTATATTTTTTTTTAAATTTAAAAATTGTAAGGTCAGTAATATTAAATGTTTATGTATGTATATGCTTGTATTTGCTTTATGAGAATGTTTATGCATTTATTTCTAAAACTAAGTTCTTGAGTGTCTGGATTCTGGATGAATGTATTTTGGATCATTACTCTTTACAAAACATCTCCAGTTCAGTTAGGTTTGATGGTTGCCAAGCATGGACAAATCACCCCACAGATGTTCAATGATATTCAGGTCTGGGGACTGGGATGGCCATCACAGAACATTGTACTTGTTCCTCTGCATAAAGGCCCGAGTACATTTTGAGCAGTGTTTTGGGTCGTTGTCTTGTTGAAATATCCAGCCCCGGGCTTAACTTCTACTTTGTGACTGAGTCCTCAACATTATTCTCAAGAATCTGCTGATATTGAGTGGAATCCATGCGACCCTCAACTTTAACCAGATTCCCAGTACCGACACTGGCCACACAGCCCCACAGCCCCACAGCATGATGGAACCTCCACCAAATTTTACTGTGGGTAGCAAGTGTTTTTCTTGGAACGCTGTGTTCTTTTGCCGCCATGCATAACGCCCCTTGTTATGACTAAATAACTCAATCTTTGTTTCATCAGTCCACAGCACCTTATTCCAAAATGAAGCTGGCTTGTCCAAATGTGCGCGCGTCTGCATACCTCAAGCGACTCTTTTTTTGTGGGGTGTGTGCAGAAAAGGCTTCTTTCGCATCACTCTTCCATATAGCTTCTCCTTGTGCAAAATGCGCTGAATTGTTGAACGACGCACAATGACACCATCTGCAGCAAGTTGATGTTGTAGGTCTTTGGAGGTGGTCTGTGGACTGTTTCTGACCGTTCTCACCATCCTTCGCCTTTGTCTCTCCAATATTTTATGTGGCCTGCCACTTCTGGCCTTAAAAAGAACTGTGCCTGTGGTCTTTCATTTCCTCACTATGTTCCTCACAGTGGACACTGACAGCTTATATCTCTGCGATAACTTTCTGTAGCCTTCCCCCTAAACCATAATGTAGAACAATCATTGTTTTCAGGTCATTTGAGAGTTTTGAAGGCCCCCATGTTGCCACTCTTCAGAGGAGAGTCGAAGAGAACAACAACTTGCAATTGGCCACCTTAAATACCTTTTCTCATGATTGGATGCCTGTCTATGAAGTTCAAGGCTTAATGAGATCACCAAACCAATTGTGTGTTCCAATTAATCAGTGATCTAAGTAGTTACAGGTATTCAAATCAACAAAATGACAAGGGTGCCCAAATTTATGCACCTGTCTAATTTCGTTTTTATGCATATTGCATATTTTCTGTTAATCCAATAAACCTCATTTCACTACTGAAATATTACTGTGTCTGAAATTGCTGATCCAAACACCCAAATATTTATAAATGAAAATCATGGAAATCGCAGTGGTTCCTAGACTTTTGCAAATAACTTTAAATGGGTGTTTGACTTTCGCAGGGATTCTAGAAGCGAGTTTATTGGGTTAGAATTATGCCAGCTCATCTCTGTATTAGAAATGTTTGTTTTTTCTTTTATTTTGCACATTTAACAATACCTATGTGAGTACTAATTCATTTCTCATTTTACCCTATGGATTATTTCATGCTGATGAGTTCCCTTAAAGGTGCCCTAGAATTGAAAATTTAATTTACCTCGGCAGAGTTAATACTTATGAGTTTGTACATGGAAATGACATACAGTGAGTCTCAAACTCCATGTTCCTCCTTCTTATGTAAATTTGATCTGTGCAAAAGACCGAATCTGGTGAATCTCAACATAACACCGACACGACAGTCGGGATCATTAATATGTAAGCCCCCAATATTTGTATATGCCAGCCCATGTTCAAGGAATTAGACAAGCCAGAATTAACGTCTGGAGCTGCACAGCTGAATCATCAGACTTTATGCAGGTAAGCAAGAAAGGACAACAGCGAAAAATGGCAGATGGAGCAATAATAACTGACATGATCCATGATAACATGATATTTTTAGTGATATTTGTAAATTGTCTTTCTAAATGTTTCGTTAACATGTTGCTAATGTACTGTTAAATGTGGTCAAAGTTACCATTGTTTTTTACTGTATTCATGGAGACAAGAGCCGTCATTATTTTCATTTTTTAAACACTTGCAGTCTGTATAATTTATAAACACAACTTCATTCTTTATAAATCTCTCCAACAGTGTGTAATGTTAGCTTTAGCCACAGAGCACCATCAAAATTCAGAATCAAATGTAAACATCCAAATAAATACTATACTCACATGATCTGATATGCTGCATGACAAACACTTTGTAAAGATCCATTTTGAGGGTTAAATTAGCTGTGTGAACTGTGTTTATTCAATGTATTATAGAGTTGCGAGCTCGGGGGCGGGGAGCGCAAGCATTTAAAGGGGACACGCACAAAACAGGCGCATTTATAATGATGCCCCAAAATAGGCAGTTGAATAAAAAATTCTATGATGTATTTTGAGCTGAAACTTAGACACATTCAGGAGACATTTGAATATTCTGAGCAGGAATATGTGTGGTTTAAATAATAATTTGAATTCTTTGCATGCAGACATACTGTTTCTACAAGAGACTCATATTAAACATTCCTGTGCTTACAGACTTAGATGCAAGTGGATAGGCTAAATGTACCTCTCTACCTTCTCTTCAAAACCTGTGGAGTGTCTTTATTAATACATAGAACATTCTTTTTCAACATTTGTCCACTAAACTGGGTATTAATGGCTGTTATCTTATTGTGACGGGCACTATTTTAGAGAAACATGTTACATTTGAGAACTTATATGCTCCTAATTTAGATGAGCCACATCTGTTTTCATATCATTCCTGATATCGACTCGACTCATCTTATTGTTGGAGGGCACTTTAATTGTATATTGGACCCTTTTATGAATAGGCACTCCCAAACCTTCTAACTCAGCTACTGTTCTTAATAAACTCATTCAGTTATTGAATATACTTGATATTTCCATCATCCTACTGACAAGGACTATTTCTTTTTTTCCTAATGTTCATGATTCAAATATACAAGGATTGACTATTTTCTAATCAATTTCAAATTGACCTTCAAGATCCACTAAATATCATAATATTCTAATATCTGATCACTCCCCAGTTTCTATATCAGTAGATTTCGGGATGGTAGAGTGAAAGCAAACAAAAAACATCATTGCTATTACTAGAGGAAGAAGGCTACACTGGACTCAATGAAATCTATTTTTTCCCTCGTGTAAAAAAAATGCAGACGCTTTGGAGTATGTCAGAAATACCGGTAGAACGAGGCATCATTTTGTGCTGCATCATGCTGATCACGTACAATGAAGACAGGGTTTGTTAAAAAGTGGAACATTAAAAATATAAACAGCTTACCAACTTCAAAGTGACAGCTGAGCTTGTTTTTCGTTCAGTTTAATCTCAGTTTTTATCATCTCGGATATTCTTTATTTTACAAGTCCATTTTGTTTTTAGATGTTTTTGTTCAAATTCAGTTGCGCCAAACCTGCTGTAACCATAGCCATTGATTAGCTGGGAGAATAGTCAAATTCTAGTGGATGACTAATGATTTGCTAGTAAAATCGGGTGCTCGCGCCCCCTAGGGGCCCCACAGGTTGAGAACCCCTGATCTAAATTTCAAATAAATCCGGTGCCATGGCAACAGCAATCGAGATATCAAAAATCAGCTTGTAATTTAGCACCAACAAAGTCTTGGGCTACGTTCACACCGTCAGTCCAAATCTGATTGAAATCCGATCAGATTTAGCACGTGTGAAATGCAATTTATACAAATCCATTTCAAGCTACATTCATATGTGGTTTGAAATCATATTAAATTCACATTTCTGGAAGTCTGTTTCAGTCTGACCGCTCTGATCAGATCTCGTGTGGTTTATACGACTCTCTCACAGCACGTAAAATGTACACGTCAGACGCTGTTGTAGGAAACAAGCTTAGAGTTGCTGCAGAAACAGGTTGTGTTGTTGCAAAGTGGCGGTTGAGCAGAACATGACGGAGGGAGGAAGGGGGAAGAGGGAGGGAGGAGGGAGGAGGGAGGGAGGAGGGAAGGAGGGAGGGAGGGGGAAGGAGGGAGGGAAGGAAGGAAGAAGGAAGGAAAGGGGGGAGGAAGGAAGGAAGGAAGGAAGGAAAGGGGGAAGGGGGGAAGGACAGGAAGGAAGGAAGGAAGGAAGGGGAGGAAGGAGGAGGGAAGGGGAGGAGGGGGGGGACGGAAGGAAAAAACAAACGAACAAAAGAAAAGAGTCCATGGAAAATAATGACAGTCCAAGGGGAAGCCAGGAGCAGGAGGAGCCAGATGTTACCCCAGAAGCCAGCCAGGACGAGGCCCCAGGGTAGAGTCGCAGGTGGGAGGAGCCATGGTGGAGTCAGCTTGAAGGCAGACGACACCCTGGGGATGACCAACGGAGATTCAGCTGGAGACCCAGATGGAGCTGAAGAGCTGAAGAGCCGACGAGCCCACGCACAGCCGATGGTCCTGGAGACAGAGGAGGAGCCATGGTGACGAGCATCCGAGGAGGAGGCGGACGTCAAGAGGGCAGAGGCTGAGCCGGAGAGACAGAGGATGTAGGCGGAGCTGGAGGGAAGGAGGAGCCAGACGGAGCCGTAGGTGCAGGCAGGTGGACGACTGACCAAGGCGGAGCCGGAAAGACGAGGGAGCCCGGAGAAGCCATATGGCCGATGGTGTCCGGTGGAGCCGAGGGAGGGAGGAGCCAGGGTGACACCGAAGTGTCGACGGGCCGAGGTGGAGCAGGGGGCATGGAGGCAGGGGATCTTCTTGAATGGATGGAGTGGAGGGCCTGAAGATGCTTGACATCCCCACCTGGCATGTGGGAGATGTCAAGCGGCTGAAGGGCAGAAATGATGGTGGGGCTGAGGAACTGGCTGTGAGACTGGGTGACGGAGGAGGCGGGAGAGGCAGGCTGGGTGGGCAGACAGGGAACTCAGGAGATGGAGAAATGGAGAACACTGGAGATTGGTCCTCTGGAGGCTCAGGAGATTCATTAAAAACAGGGAAATCAGGGGAATGGGAAATCACCTCTCCGAAAAAAATCGATTAAATCAGCCGTAAAAACTTCTTTCAGTTCCTCAGCATATTTGCCAGTGTCAGTCATTGTTTCCATCGTGGTGGTGTTGTGGGCGGAGCTTTCCTCCCAGCCCTCGAGCTCCACAAGCACTCCCTCGACGTCAGATGATGTAACCGGCTCGCGCACCTGGTCAGAACCTTGCTGTGAGGTTTAGTGTGTTGTTCCAGCGAGCGGTCTTCCTGCTTCAGGCAAAGGAGCTGGACTGTGGGTAGAGCCATGAGGGGAAAACACAAATAAAAACTGAAGAAAAAACGCCGCAAAAAAAACTGTTTCGGTCCGTTCTTCTGTTACGTGTGGCTGTAGTTGAAGAGACACAGCAAACACAGACTTCCACAGGAACGGGATTTTAATCAATAACGCAGGAGATAGCATGATAGCAGAAACATGAGGTTCTGTAACAATCAGACAGCTGACGGTTTCCATAGTCCTCCACAGTACTTTTCTTCTACTTGAGGAAGTCAATGTTTGGTCAAGATTCTTCAAAATATCTTCTTTTGTGTTCAGCAGAAGAGAAACTCATACAGGTGGAGCGACAACAGAATTTTCGTTTTTTGGGTCAACTATCCCCTTAATGTTTATTCACACAAAAAATCCCGTTCTGTTAATTTAATTTGTGTAGTTTCATAAAAGACATTTTGAACTTATTTCAGTTGTATCAGAACTTTTAAGAACTTAACAAAACATGTAAATGACAACCATGATAATTTTGTCACAACATGTAATTTTCACACCATTTCATCTGCCAGCGCTTATTCATTTCTAACCTACACCTGAACCACAAATGACAAGGTGAATATTTTCACTGGTTTCATCAAATATTATCAGTTCACTCTGTTCAAAATATTTTACACACTTGCTCTGCTGACTTTCCTCCATATGACACCACACATTAATTGGTTATTATAAAATATTTTTGTGCCTGATTTAATGTTCAATACTGCTGTTTATGCTCAGGATGTTAAAATGTTAGTACAGCACTTTTCAGCATTAAGATGCTCAAAGATTTTTTTCCCATTGTTCTCTATTCAGAAGTAGATGTTGGGTTTATGTTGCACAAAACAGTCTCTATTTCTGTAGTACTGGAGATTTTAGGATCAATAAAACAATGAGAATAAAACCAACCTGTTTGTTCCTCAATATCTTCAATCTTCATGTCTTCAGTCTCATCTTTAATAATTATCTTCATATCTTCAGTCTCCTCTTTAATGACTCCATCTGTAAGAAGAGAAAAACAGAGTTAATAGTCTTCAATGACCTGTTAAAAAACACTCAAAACTAACGCTGCAAATTAAAAAACTTCATATTTAGGCATTTATTATCTACATTTGGTATTTTAATGAATTATAGATTATATTTAAATGATTACTCTTTGATGAAAACATGATTAGTTAGTTTGTTAGTGTTTGTTGTTCTCGTTCATGTTCACTGTTTGAGCAGCACGTGTCGTGATTCACTGAATCATTTCTCAAAGTATTTGATTCTATTGACTCGGAGTTGAAAAGTTCAGTTTCTCCATCATGACTCTCCAGAGACTGAACTCGAGTTCATGATAAACTGATTTATGATATATAGAGAGAGAGAAATGAGACGCAGGTTTACTGTTTCTCATCAGTGGATGAGTTTTACTCACACAAATATCCTTCATTACAGTTATATAAATAAATACATTAAATAGTATAAACTCATTTCACATCGCTTGTTAAAAAACAAATATATAATTCATTGAACAGTTTCTATCGATTAAAACAGCTTAAATTCTTAAAACAAACCTTTCTTCAGCAGAATCACAACAGATGCAGGAGTTCGACGCAGTCTTATGACGTCATGTCGTTACTCCAAAATAAAAGTCCTGTTCAGACACTGCATTGTGTACAATCAGAAGTGCATAGAAATCTGTTTTACCAGATAATCTTTGTATTGAAATAAAAACTGTGACAAATAAGATACAAGAAAGGTTGTTTGAGTTTTCATTCATGTGTCAGTCCAAACTGAAACACAATTTATCTCTCAAGAATCAGTAATCAGTAAAATAAGCATAATTCAAGTATAAATGTAGTTTATTCAATACCAAAAATATTGCTTAAAGGTTCAGTTAAATTAAAATGAAATCTTTCACAAATTTGTAATTAAATCAATAACAAGTAAAGTCTTCAATGTCAGGGGTCATTAATGTGAGTTGCCGCCTATTTAGCAAATCAAATTGTGATGTGGATGCTTTTAAAAGAGACTTTCTGGTTCTCTGATGTCGAGTCTAGAGCGATCAAACACACAGTTGTATGTCAAACTTCACAGCATGCAGACTCCTAAAGGTCTGCCCCGTTTGCCACACACACACACACACACACACACACACACACACTCACTTACACACTAAAAAGACACTTCTAGATACGTCTAGATATATTGTAGTCCATCTAGGTAGTGTTTCATATTAAATTACTCCTAATGACTTTGGTGGACATCTCAATATCACAGAATACATTGTATATTTGTTATATGTATAAGAGCATAAATGGACACAAACTTACTAGTTGACTCCCCTCATGCAAATGAACTCACTTTCAAACAAAGAAACCCTCCCACCTGAGAATTGCACTTTTCTCATTGGTCAAGCCAAAACTCAGAGGTATGACTTCTTAAAAAGCCTCACGCAGATTGTCTTCTCTCTTCTGGTTCTTCTTTGTTCCCGCTGATGCTACGGACTGCTCACGTGAGATCCCACCCGGCTCCAGGCCTCATCCCTTCAAGCCATGCGTAAGTTCCTTGTCAACCGGCTCAAATTAATGGTGCAAGGCGTCGTCATTTTCTTTATTCAACAAAGATATTGATTACAACTTCAGCACCATCGGACCAAACCATCAAGAATTTCTCCTGAGACTGCAGATCCGAACAGCACCGGCTGCACAGCACTGATTTAGTATTAAAGGAACACTCCACTTTTTTTGAAAATAGGCTCATTTTCCAACTCCCCTAGAGTTAAACAGTTGAGTTTTACCATTTTTGAATCCATTCAGCCGATCTCCGGGTCTGGCGGTACCACTTTTAGCATAGCTTAGCATAGTTCATTGAATCTGATTAGACCGTTAGCATCTCGCTTAAAAATGACCAAAGAGTTTCAATATGTTTCCTATTTAAAACTTGACTCTTCTGTAGTTAAATCGTGTACTAAGACAGGCGGAAAATGAAAAGTTGTGATTTTCTAGCCTGATATGACTTGGAACTATACTGTCATTCCGGCGTAATAATCAAGGAACTTTGCGTAGTATCATTGCACCTGCTGCAGCCATGGAACGGCAGCAAAGTTCCTTGATTATTACGCCGGAATGACAGTATAGTTCCTAGACATATCAGCCTAGAAAATCGCAACTTTTCATTTTCCGTCGGTCTTAGTACATGATGTAACTACAGAAGTGTCAAATTTTACACTTTAGATTTGGTCTTAATGCTTTAGATTTTAAAACTATTCAAAATTATATTCAAAATTAACTGGATTAAGAGTTGTGTTTCTAATAATGGATAACCCTGGTTTTGGATCCCTAACCTTATCTTCAAACACTGTGGTGACCTTAAATTCTTACTATATTGTAATATTAAGTGCAGAAAATTACCTATCAAACTCTTGAATTTCCACAAACAAGCTCTAGATTCCTGGAAGATGCTTTCGATCATAATCTTTCCCCACACACGTGTATTATGTGGAATAATGAAAATGTAACAAATCCCTTTTTGAAAGGAATGGGTGAATCAAAATATATTTGTTTCTGATTTATTTAGTGCTCAAGGAGACCTTCTCTCTTTTTCTGATTTTGTGCCTTTGAAAGGTGCTACAATTTCATTAAGAGACTTTAATAAGGTGATTAAAAGTATTCCTGGCAGTTTAAAAAATTTGATTAAAGATTTGTTTAAAAAATCATATAAACAATCATATCAACTTCTTCATTAGAAATGATTTTTCTTCAAGAACCTTCCCTGAAGCACGATCTAGAGTATCTGTTATCTAAACTCTGATTTAAATTGATTAAAAGTAAAATTAAAGAACTCCATTTTAAAATTTCTCATAGGTATTACCCTTGTAGTTTATTTTTGAGCAGATTTTCTGAGAATGCGTCTTCTTTATGTTCTTTTTGTAATACTGAAGAAGGATCAGTTCTACATTTGTATTATCAGTGTCCATTCTCAAAGTCCTTTTGGTCAGAAGTTAACATGTTAGTTTTCTTCTGCTGTAACAAACTGGTACAAATGACTGAATCTATCATTTTCTTGTCTGATTTTCATTCTAAGGGTGTTATACTTGATTGCACTGTTTTACTACTTTGTCTTCTGGGTAAATTTCATCTTCACAAAGCCAGATTATCCACTGTAAACCCAATTTTAGCTTTTATTTAATTTAAGAAAATGTCAAAACTTTCAAATGAAAGGTGTCAGAAATGTTTAACATCCTTGAATCTGTTGTAAAGAACCTTTAAATGTATAATTTAATTTACATGGACGAAATGTAATACTGTGTTGATTTAATTATTATAATCTTTTGTGATGTCCGTATGCCCCCTATTCTATTGCATTTTTTTTCTCTCGTTTTTATATGTATACTTAATTTGCAATTTAAAATGAAAATTGTGTTTCAATTTAGATGGACACATGAATTAACTCATGTACAACCTTTTTACCATGTTTGTTTGTGTCTTATTTGTCCCTTATTTTAATACAAGATTATCTGGTAAAAGTTCTATGCACTTCTGTGATTTTAGACAATGCTGTGTGTGAACAGGACTTTTATTTTGGAGTGACGACATTACATCATAAGACTGCGCCGAACTCCTGCATCTGTTGTGATTCTGCTGCTGAAAGGTTTGATCAAGTGTAGATCATAAATGCCTACATATAAAGTGTTAGTTTTCAGTGTTTTTGTCTAAACCATTAACTCTGTTAATTCTCTTCTTAAAGATGGCATTTATTAAAGAGGAGGAGAGTGAAGACATAAAGATGGAGTTTAATAAAGATGAGACTGAAGACATGAAGATTGAAGAAAACATTCAGTGTGAAACATGAAGATACTGAGGAACAAACAGGTTGATTTTTCTCACAGCTGAACTCAGTCATTTGATCATTATTAAAATGTCCAGCTCTACAGATATAGAGAATATTTGTGCAACATTAAACCCAATATCTTCTTCTAAATAGAGAACAATGGAAAAGTAAATAAGTTTTTCTGTTCATGCTCAAAAGTGCTGTACTATCATTTTAACATACCTGAATAGGGATGGGCGATATGGCCTAAAAAATTTATCATGATAATTTCAGGTATTATTGTGATAACGATACCAATGACGATAATAATAATATATATTTTTTTTTTTTATTTATTTAATATCATTATTATCATTATAAATTATTTTCTTCTGTAAAATAGCATATGTTATGTTTAAGTTGTGTTCCAGGTCTGTGCTAAAAAACATCACAACAATTACACAATAATAATTAAAATCAATTACAAGTTTAAAATGTAAACAGATTCTGTATTTTACTCTCATGGTGCAAACAGCAAAAGGAACAATCACCATGTCTTTAGTTGTGTTACAACAAATTACAACATAGTATAACTGCAATAAATCCTGATAAGAAATTGTAAAAATAGTGCAAAATTAACAATCCCAACTATGTCTATAAAAGTGCAAAACACAAGATAAATTAAACAAATCAATAATGAAATTTAAATAAAAGCTTAAGGTGCCCTAGAATCAGAATTTGAATTTACCTCGGCATAGTTGAATAACAAGAGTTCAGTACATGGAAAAGACATACAGTGAGTTTCAAACTCCATTGTTTCCTCCTTCTTATGTAAATCATTTGTTTAAAAGACTTCCGGAAAACACTCGGATCTCAATAACACCGACTGTTACGTAACAGTCGGATCATTAATATGTATGACCCCAATATTTGCATAATGCCAGCCCATTCGACGCATTAGACAAGGAAAGGCAGTATTAACGCTGGATCTGTGCACAGACAAGGTAAAGCAAGCAAGAACAACAGCGAAAAATGGCAGATGGAGCAATATAACTGACATGATCCATGATATCATGATATTTTTAGTGATATTTGTAAATTGTCTTTCTAAATGTTTCATTAGCATGTTGCTAATGTACTGTTAAATGATGTTAAAGTTACCATCGTTTCTTACTGTATTCATGGAGACGGAGTCGTTGCTATTTTCATTATTAAACACTTGCAGTCTGTATAATTCATAAACACAACTTCATTCTTTATAAATCTCTCCAACAGTGTAGAATTAGACGTTAGCCACAGATCATATAGCCTCAAACTCACACAGAATCAAACGTAACCATCTAAATAAATACTATACTCACATAATTCGAAGCATGCATACAGCATGCATGACGAACATCTTGTAAAGATCCATTTGAGGGTTATATTAGCTGTGTAAACTTTGTTTATGCGATGTATATATAGTCGACAGCTCGTGGGGCAGAGGGAACGCATCTCTTAAAGGGGCCGTGCTGAAAAAATCAGTGCATAGTTAATGATGCCCCAAAACAGGCAGTTAAAAAAATTAATTAAAAAAAATCTATGGGTATTTTGAGCTGAAACTTCACAGACACATTCAGGGACACCTAGGACTTATATTACATCTTGTAAAAAACAATCTAGGGCACCTTTAATTAAACTGTAAACACTGATATACTCTATCTGTAAACAAAATATAGAAATGAGGCTGACATGAGCATGTCTGGTAGTGCAAGTTATTTAACACACATACTAGTGTGATTTCAGTAGCTTTCAAAAAGAACAGGGCTCACACCTTAAGATTTTTGGTCAAGAAGACCAACATATTCACTGTAGCTGGTTTCGGAAGAGACCTTTGGCAAGTCACTACATTTCCAGCAGCGCTGAACACCCTCTCTGAGGGTGTACTTGTGGCGGGGATGCACAAGTACTTTTTCGCCAAACGACTGATGTTAGGGAAATTCACCTCATGTACCTTCCACCACGTAAGGGGATTGCTTTCACCATCTGCAAGTGGAGGTAGTTTTTTAATTCAGCATCAATTTTCTCTGTTTCAGAAAGGTTGGTCATCTCAGCAGCTGGTTTCTTGAAAAAACTTCCAAGACTCTTCTTCTGCTTTTTAGGTGCACTCTGAGCTTCTTTTGTTGATTCAGCTGATGTTACAGGGGTAGCAGAGCCAGCATATCTTGGCATGACCGAAAGGGATTCCACCTCTCTGACTACTCTGGCTTTGATGACCAGGATCTCTTCTTGACTCATATACTGTGCGGAAGCATGGATCAAGAATTGTTTGCCATGTTGATCATTTCCTGAACCTCTAGGTCACTATGTTTTGGTGTTCATGTAGTCCAGTATTGAACTTTTAATTGTCTTGGTGAGATCTAAATCTTCATCTTTCCCCTGCAGCAGCTCACTGTTGAAAAGGTGAAAAGTAGGCTTCAAGCATGACACTGTGACATAGTTTTCAGAAGAGAGAGCATCTGTAAAATCAAGAAGAGGCCCAAGTGCCTTACTGACAGAGTCTAGGACATCAATATCCTGCCAAGTAGGCACCAGATGCCTGGTTGACCTGTCAGCAGCCAAGACTTGCGTAATGGCCTTCTCTTGCTCAAGTATCTGCTGAATCATCTTCTGCCTTGATCCCCATCGTGTTGCCGATTCAGTCACAAGTATGTGTGGTGGAAGGCCAAGTTCTACTTGAGCATCTTCGAGTGTTCGCTGCTTTTTCCAGCTGTGCGAAAAAAACACTGACAATCTTCTTACAGACTCCCACAGCTCTGTCAATCCTGGTATCCCTCATGCTTTTCTCTGCAAAACAACAAAACCATTTGTTTATTTTTATGTATTTAAGTTTCTTTTGCACAAGAATATACAATAAAAAACAGATGAAAACAAAAAGTTAAAAAAAAAAACAGTTCAGTTAAAATTAAAAATAGATGAAACAAAAAAAGGTATAAAAAATAACATTTCATATTTTTAAGTGCATATAAAATACATATTAGCTAATATAATGAATTACTGTTCAGAATACTGCGTATAGTTACATTACTAATGCAGAAACAAATATATAAAGTAAATATTAAGATCATGTTTGCTCAGTGTGCATGCATTAAAATGATAAGAGAGAAAGAGTAAACTTACCAATAGCGATGTGTAGACAATGGCCAAAACAAGATAGTCTTGTCCACATGTTTAGAGAGACTGCTTTCACTATATTGGCCCCGCTGTCCGTTGTTAGGCACACCTGTTTCTCCTCGTCTAAATTCCATTCTTGAAGAAACTGCTTCAAGCCACTCGCGATGTTTTCACCCGTGTGGTCATCTGGGAAAAAAAACTTGTCTGGATGCAACAACTGTTCAAACTCCAGTCACTCGTTATGTAGTGAACTGTAAGGCTAATGTACGGCTCAGTCGCTCTGCTACTCCACATATCCGCCGTAGACAGTGCTGTTTGGAGCCTACCACGGCACTCCTCATACATCGCTGGCAGGGCTGTTTTGGAAAAGTACTTCCTTGAAGGCATGTTGTATCTTGGGTCCAGTTTATGGATCATTCGCTTGTATCCTTCTTTTTCGACAGTGTGGAATGGCAACATGTCTTTTGCCAAACAAAATGCCACGGCTTCCGTCAGTTCCTTCCATCGTTTACGTTGATTATCATAAGGGATACAATAAGCAAATGCACTGGCAATTTTTGTCTGGGTGGGAATTTTCTTACTTGTAGTTGGTGCCTCATGCATCTTCAAACTTTCTTCATATACTCTGGTTTGTGTTTGTGTTTCAGATGGTGAAACAAATTGGATGTGTTTCCACTCTTTGTAACCACTGTTTTTCTGCAAACCTTGCATATAACGGTAGTTTGCTCCGCATCTGATTTCCTGTAGCCAAACCAATTCCAAATTGTGGAGGTAGCTCCTCGCTTAATAACGAGCTCCTCGTCAGCCTCACGTCCGCCTTCCGACACTCCGCATGTGAACAGTGAATCGGTCGCGCATGAAATTACGTCATCAACTAGACTTATATCGTTGTTATCGCGAGGAGACAAATTTTTATCGTGAGGAGAATTTTAAACGGTATTTATCGCCAACGATAATATCGCCCATCCCTATGCCTGAACATAGAAGTAATTGAACGTTAAAGTAACAGTTCACCCAAAAATGAAAATTAGCCCATGATTAACTCATCCTCAAGCCTCCTTAGGTGTATATGACATTCTTCTTTCAGACGAATACAATTATTGACCTTATTCCGAATAAGACAATATTCTGATTAAGGCGTTTACATGAGCTGCTTTTAGAATATTCCTTTCATGTTCCTGTTTTACATGTTATAGAACATAGATCGATTAACATCACATGTTCTCTACAGAATTTCACATATCACCGCACAGTTCGTCTTTGTTATGGTACCATATACAGTTTTGGGTGTTTCATTTTTAATTTTACGAAAATGGATACAGAGCCCCGCATATGAATGCAAGAAAAAATAAATAAATTGTACGCATGATTTACTAATTCGTTCACTTGATCATGCACATGATTTATAAATCGAGGGAACAAATTGGTAAACCATGTGCACAATTCAGTAAATGGAGGGAATGAATTAGTAAATTGTTCGCACGATTTAGATTACTATTTATTTTCCCTCTCATGTGTGGGGCTCTGTAAATAGATGATGATGGATACAAATTCTCCAGCAACAGGCCTCCTACGCACTTTAATTTGGCAACATTTCAGAGGAATTTGATTTGTGGCTTCTTGCTTGAAGGTTGCTCTCTTGTTTGCCATCAAACAGTTGACCACTGCCGTGTGTGTATTATGTGTCCTCTAGCAAAGTGCGGCGAAAACTCCCACATGACGTTAATAGTGTGATTAAGGTGTGTATATGTTTATAATGCACTCCAATAATGTGACTAAGGCCCAACCCCAATTCTATTTTATACCCCTTACCCCTACGCCTACCCCTTCCCCTTGCCCCTTGAAACAGAGTGTCAAGGGGTAGGGCTGAAAATATTCCCCTAAGAAATGGGACACCACTACTAGACCGTTACACGTCATCATAAGTCGTCGCTAGCTCCTACGTCATAGATGCGCCGATGTTTATCACAGACTTCTAAAGGCCAATTCACACCGCACCGACAACACTCGTCTGTTGGAGTTTGTTGGATCGGTGTGATACCCCTGTTGGCGTCTGTTGGAGTCGGTTTTCACTCGACTGAACGTTTAATCGCCGTTTGTCGGGTCGTGGAATGTCTGCGCGGTGTGAACAGTTTTCCAACAGACGGCAACAAACTCTGACGTAATCTGACCTGGCTACGAACCGTTGCCATGACGATGAGGCAAGTCCCCTGCAAAGACAGCTGTTTGATCGCGCCCGCGCCTCACACACAACACAACAAAGCAGTGGAAACCTGACATCGCAGCTTGTTCATTAAAAAAATAAAATACTGTTAAAAAATAAATATACAAAAGGTACAATAGTCCATAGTGCAATCCGTGCCAGCAAGAGCAGCTGCACCACTTCACCGAAAGAGAGAGGTAACGTTAACCACTATGAGAGCAACGCAGGTTTACCTTCAGTTTTGTTTTTAATAATTCGTTTTGGCTTGTTTAGCTACATGGTTGTATAGGGCTGCACGATTAATCGCATGCGATTGTCATGCGTGTCTCATCAGTAAAGCCGGTTCTGTGATTAGCGGTAAATGTCCATCACCTGCTTTCAAATGGAGCGGCACTTAATATACAGAGCCGTAGTTCGTGGACAAGCTACGCAATATCGTGTTCATAATCGAAGGCGATTCATCTGCGATTATGAACGCGATATTGCGTAGCTTGTCCGCGAACTACGGCTCTGTATATTAAGTGCCGCTCCATTTGAAAGCAGGTGATGGACATTTACCGCTAATCACAGAACCAGCTTTACTGATGAGACACGCATGACAATCGCATGCGATTAATCGTGCAGCCCTATGGTTGTATATGCTTATGGGTCTCGTTAATAAAAAGGGTCACGCTAAAAAAGCCTTAATGCCATCGATAGCTGTAGTGATCTCTGTTGCTTGGTGACAGCTATTTTTTTGCATTTGTCTTCAGTTCTTCGCATAAGACAAAGGAGACGAGCCTGCGTGTTTCCTCAGGAGTCCCTGGTTGATACAGAACATACAATACTGATGAATAAGCACGCAAACTGAATGCACTTTTTGTTTATATCATGTAACGTACACGTATTTATGGACGTAACCACAACAAAACAATACATTAATCAGGCATGCGGCAAAAAGACAAGTTAGCTGCCACCGGATTTGAATTTATTGTCAAATCAACGCGGGTTTCAATAAAATATAAAAAAATATGTTGTGGAACTATCATAAAGTAAAAAACATTAGCGAACTGTTTTCATAGCGATTTTAACAAATCTTTTTTCGAAGAACATAACCGTATACATGAACACAAGATTAAAGGCAACATAAAACAAGTGATTATTTATTACTAAAATACTGTTTACCGTAAAAAATACTTACATTTATGGGTCCTCTCTGCCGCTTGGTCGCCATGTTGGAAATTTATCATACCCTTTGTCTGAAGTGTGGTCCCGAAAAATCTTCGTTTGAAGGGCTACCTGGCCCTTCCCCCTACCCCCCCTCCCCTCCAACCAATGAGAATTGGGACACCCCCTACCCCTTCACGTGAACGCGCAAAACAAGGGGAAGGGGAAAGGGTAAGGGGTAAGGGGTAGAATTGGGATTGGGCCTAAAGTAGGAATACTCCACCTGTCTTAATTCGATTTGTGTTTACTTAGAGTATGACTTTAATTGGATTAATGTAATCAAAAATAGCTGTTTACATGGTAGTTTCTTAATCGGAGTATTGCCTTAATCGTGTTAATATCGGAATATTGTTGTCCATATAAACCTAATCAATGAGATATTTTTACCAAGCTTGACACACTATATTGCCAAAAGTATTGGGACACCCCTCCAAATCATTGAATTCAGGTGTTTCAATCACAGGTGTCACAGGTGTATCAAATCAAGCACCTAAAGGTGCGTTCACGCGGCCTCATAATTCCTGTAGTTACGAGATTCTAGCTTGTAAAAAACATCCTCGTAGAGCTCGTAGTTACAGCTTGTAAGCTGGGAGTTTTCTGCAAGCTCGCACATGTACCACGTGGCTGCTGTACCACCCGACCGCTGTAGATTCATGTAGATTCGTTGATAGTGGTGCCATGGAAATGCATAATTCCCAGTCCAAGGACCAAAAGGACGTACACAGCTCCGAATATAACGTCACGTGTTGTCATTTCAAGATTACGGTATTACGCGGTGACGTGAACACAGAAACGGGCTGATGACTTCCTTGTTCTATGAAGTCCCTCCTTCAGAAATACGTAACGAGTTCTGATTGTGCCAGCAGTTCCTGTGTTGTGATTCGACAGCAGTTTAGCGCATCTTGCCCGGAAAGGTCACGCCTCTTACCATAACGTGGAGATGCATGCGCTCAGTGTTATTGTAAACATGTCTTTAATTTTACCCCATCAATTTGAGCCGGAATCAGACCCGGTGATTGGACTGCGGGATGAAAATAACAGCGTTTCGACGACATGGCGACAAACACACACTCTAACGCAACTCTTGTGTATTCCTGTGGGCGGAGTTAGTCAAAAAACTGTTTTAGTGACGTCATTAAAAAAGGAAGTAGAGGGATGTAGTCCAAACTGGCCGTTCGATGTAGGCGACTTCTGTTAAATAAAATATCTCGCTTGGCATTGAACTTTGAGCTTTAAAATTTTACAGATTTTATTTATACTCTAACAACAACATTACACACTAACTAAAGTTTGAAACATGGGATCACGAAGAACGGGACCTTTAACTTCATGAACCATGGCCATGCGGTTTCACTGCGTAATTGAAAAAGGCTTCAGTAATCAGAGAAAAAGAAGTTTTCCCCCTGTAGCATCTTGTTTTAGAAAGACAAATGACACAGTACTTGTTCCGTAAGGGAACTGAGGTTACATTAGTAACCGAGTACTTTCATTATGTAGTTACTCTGGTTTTACTTCAAAAACTATAGTTAAACTATGGTTACTGTAGTAAAACCATAGTTTTACTATAAAAATCATGGTTACTTCAAAAAAACATGGTTTAGTTTCATAAGGGTGAGCGTTTGTAAGGATACTGATTGTTAGAAGGCAGCTGTCTGACTCTGAGATGAAGAACAGGAACGGTGCGTGTAACATTAGCAACACATTATTAGCTGTTTGATAACGTAGTCAAGCAAAAGGCGAATCATATTAATCCATATTAATTAATGACAGAACTGTCACAAGGGCTGTGCCAAGTGTGCAAGCGCATAGGGGCTCGCGCTAAAGTAAAGTGACAGCTGACGTGAAGTAAAGCCAATAAAGTTCATGTTTTTGTCCTTCGAAATATTTTAATACTATAAAACAGATCTAAAACAATATTGCTCTGAGCATGTGCGTGTGACCGTGATTCATGTGCATATTCAGTCAGTGTGTCCTCGCACGTCAAGTTCTGAGAGAGATATTCAGTCCATTATAAATTCAAGAGCAGTCCAAATGTTTTGCAAAGATGTTTTACCAGTTCATAATTTAAAACACAGTTTAAGCGTCAGAACATATGAGCAGTTCAGTTGCAGAGCTTTTAAACAATATATGAAGCAAAGGAAGCTTTTTTTCCCTTGAATATCCACAACACAAACAACAAATTGCTCATATCCAATAAAATAAGTAAGTATTTTTATTGTTAAAACCGCCTCCTGTTAGGCTCGCATGAGTGTGCGCGCGCACGCACACACACCTCATTTACATTGAGTTCACACTTTAATTCATCCTCTCTAACCTACATGTAGCCTATACTGGTGATTATACTGGATTTAATACAGATCAATGCTTTGATACCTTAAATATGAGATGATTCTGTATTATAACCCTACTTTGTGCTGCTCTTTATTTTGAAAGGTTTTGTGATCATTGTCTCTTCTGATCTAATTTCACTACTGCAATCAATGTACTTATTAGAAAATCAAACTTTCAGTTCATATATATTATATTGCTGTAGTTATTTAGCAGCAGTGGTTGATGAAGATGAGTGTCATTATTGTTTGTTTTTTTATTATTGGTGTTTTATCCATGTCATGTTGTGAAAAATAACAGTATTGTCTTTCAGTAGAGCAGTTTATAGGACTTCAATAATCTGTTTCTATCAGCAAACACTCAGAATAAAGTGAGATGATCTGCTAATGATCTGAATGTCTTGTTGAATGAGTGTTGATAGTCTGAGGATCATCAATATTAACAGAGAAACTGCTGAAAACACTCTTTATTTCATGTCATAGTTCCTGTTTTCACCTCATTTATTATGCTGATGTCTTCAGATCTGCTGTAAATTGACACTTAAAGCTCATTTCATTGCTGTCAACAGACTGAGGGGATTTGTGGACCTCAATATGAACAGTTATTTTTGTCTTTATGCTTTTAACTGTTTTTCTTACAGTTCTTTACTACTTTTCTAGATATCTGTCAATATTTTAATGGAGAAACAGAATAAAGTTCTGAATTAGCAACAGTTGCTTTACAATAGACCAATTTAATTCTGAATGCACTTAAGTGGTTAATATAGCACAAAAAATAATTAATTGAAAAAAAAAAAACACTTTTCAGGTCATTTAGAACAAGAATCATTTGATGACATTCAAACACTGTATGAAGGATCACAGTGAAGCCCCAAAATACTCTTTAATTGTCATATTAAAATTTATACTTTATAAATCTTTATACCACTTTCCTTCAAACCACTAGCTTCCACTCATTTGTCAACAAGAAGTTTTTTAATTGTTTTAAATATAAATTTAGTATGATCTCTTTTTCTTTTATATATTTTAGCCCAGTTGATGTCACTTCCTGGGTGTCACAGTTTTAAGATATCCTGTTTTTAAAGGTCTCGTTCTTCATGATCCCATGTTTCAAACTTTAGTTAGTGTGTAATGTTAATGTTAGAGTATAAATAAAATCTGTAAAATTTTAAAGCTCAAAGTTCAATGCCAAGCGAGATATTTTATTTAACGAAGTCGCCTACATCAAACGGCCAGTTTGGACTACATCCCTCTACTTCCTTCTTTAATGACGTCACTAAAACAGTTTTTTGACTAACCTCCGCCCACAGGAATACACAAAAAAGGGGCGTGGTCTTGTTGCGCACCCACGGAGAAGAGCAAGTGTTGCGTTTGTAGAGTGTGTTATTTTCATCCCGCAGTCCAACTAATGTTTGTCTTCCAGGGACGCTGTACTTAGAGATCAATGGTTACAATTTATGTTTAACTCGGTTCCCGAAAATTATAATTGTGGTATCCTTACTGCAATGGTTAATGTTGGACTGCAGTGCACATAATGGCCACAAGAGGGGACTATGTTTATGTATATGGCTGTTTTCCGTATGAGTACTCTTCTGAGTGAGTGCTAACGTTGTACTTTCTGTCGCTGCTTGTGGAGATTAAAGAGTTCAGTCTCTCGGGAATTATTGTCTTTTGTGTTCATTCGGCACGACACCACAATAATCCACATGTAAAACTATGTGCAGCACACGTTATGGTAAGATTCGTGACCTTTCCGGGCAAGGTGCGCTCTCTATGGCTCTGGTACGCTAAGCTGCTGCTGTCGAATCACAACACAGGAACCGCTGGCACAATCAGAACTCGTTACGTATTTCTGCAGGAGGGACTTCATAAACAGGAAGTCATCAGCCCTTTTTATGACAGTGGAAACAGCGGTATACAGATAAGTAAATTATGTGAAAAATACTGTGTTTTTTTACACGCGAAACATGAACACATGTTATATTGCACACTATAAACACAATCAAAGCTTCAAAAAAAACACGAAAAACGGGACCTTTAAAAGGAGGAAAATCATGTCAGAAGTAACAGGGTTGAGTGAATCATGTAGGACACTGATAATAACACATTTAAAGATGCAGTCAGTCTAGACTTTGAGCATGTGAACTTCCTACAGACAAGATATGACGTGATATTTTTTTAAAAACATAAATAACAAATAATAATCACTCATTTTAAAATATACAATCTTCTCCACTTCACTGAAAAATTCACTTGTTATTGTGTTTCTGGTGTCCCACATTCACATGTGTATGAAAGGAACAGCCCTTAATAATTACACAGTTTTAGGACAATAAATTAAATACTACAGGAATATGCTCTAATGTTTTAAATTAAAAAAATGTGTAAGACTTGATTTTCCTGCTAAAACAAAGGCCAAGATAAAATACCCTGCAATAAAACAATAAAACACCCCCTGGAGAGAAGATCTCAGAGAAAGAGCACAGGAACCGGAGGCAGGCAGAAGAATGGAGGACCACTAGGACTCCCACGGCAATGGACGATGACGTCGGCTCACACCCCTGGTCAGACTCGTGGCGGTGCTTCGGCTCCGGGGCGATGTTGAGCTCCACCTCTTTGTCCTCGGGTGTAGGCTGTAGCGTTGCGGCAGGCGGAAGCTTCCAGTCTGCGGGGGGCTCAGGCATCGTCAATCGCGGTGGTGACGGGCTGGGCTCTGGGTCTGGCCGGGTCCTGAATCGGGACCACACGCTTTCCAGACACCAAAATACAGCTTCCCTCCAACTCAGTCCGGTGGTGTCTGGAAGGTGGGTGGCATGGTAGAGGTTGGCCCCGATCCAGAACAGTTCCTTGAGGGTGTCATCCTCCAGTGAGGTCTGTTTAGCCAAAAAACTAAAGTTTGTGGCAAAATGAAAAATATTGTGGCTTTCCTGGGCCAAGGTGATGAACTTAGCCCGTTCATCAAAGTTGGGTGGTCCGTTCATCTGTTACGGTTGGCTGCAGGAAGGAGCACAGACGAGGAGTATAAATCCAAATACTAGTTTAATAACATAATCCACAGGTTAACAGGCACAGAGAAACAACACAACTTGCTATAACGGTGAACGGACCAAGACTGAGTGAACAGGGGGAAACTTAATAGCAAACATAACAAGGATGATTAATGAGACACAGGTGATACAAATGAACTAATGATGACGGCGGGAAACAGAACATGTGGTCATAGAACACAAACAGAAAGTCCATAAACTGAAAGTGAAACTAAACAGACTGTGACAGTCCCACAGCCAGTTATACATTTATTATGCTTAAGTTTATGATTTGAGCAATTTATGCATTTCTTATTTTTAAATTGACTTCTAAATGTCTAATTGTGTAATCGGCATGACACTTTTTTAATTTAAATAAAATGTTATAAAATGTTAATCATACTTGATTAATTCTGGACTGTGCATCAAAATGATCTGACTATTTTAAGCAGTTGTCTATCACAGCAAGTCTCAATTTTATGACCTTTCACTTCATATTTCTCTCTTTAATTATTTTGATGTACTGAAAATAAATGACTTTTTTTTCTCTCATTTCAGACCTGATGGAAGAAAGCAAGGAGAGTAAAGCACTAAAGACATTTAAAGAAAAGAGCAAAGAAATCTTTCACCTGCACTCAGTGTGGAAAGAGTTTCTCAACCAAACGACATCTTGATGTTCACATGAGAGTTCATACAGGAGAGAAGCCGTTCACATGTGATCAGTGCGGGAACAGCTACAGTCAATCATCAAACCTTAAAACACACATGAGGATCCACACCGGAGAGAAGCCGTTCACATGTGATCAATGTGGGAATAGTTTCAGTCAATTATCAAGTCTTAAAGCACACACGAGGATCCACACAGGAGCAAGACCGTTCACTTGTCACCATGTGGCAAAGTATTTCTTTGGGAATCAAACTTAAAGAACACCTGAAAATTCATACAAAGGAGAAGCCATATTCATTCTGTGTGTGGGAAAGAGTTTTTCACAGCTGCAATATTTACATGCACATGAGAAAACACACACTGGTGTGAGACAGTACATGTGCTTTGAGTGTGAGAAGACTTTACTGCAGCAAACTGTTTAAAACAGCACCAGAGAATTCACACTGGAGAAAAACCTTACAAGTGTTCACACTGTGACATGAGATCAGTCGGTCATCATCTCTGAAAACACATCAGATAACTCACACTGGAGAAAAACCTTACAAGTGTTCACACTGTGACATGAGATTCAGTCAGTCATCAATCTGAAAACACATGAGAGATCCACACTGGAGAAAAACCTGACAAGTGTTCACACTGTGACAAGAGATTCAGTCAGTCATCAAATCTGAAAACACTCAGATAACTCACACTGAGAAAAGTGTTCACAGTGTGACAAGAGATTCACTCAGTCAGTAAATCTGAAAACACACGAGCAAAGAGAGAAGCCGCACGTGTGATCAGTGTGGAACGAGTTCTTCTTTTAAAAACCACCTGAAGATACACATGAAGATCCATGCAGTGAAGTGCCACATCACCACAGTCTGAAATCACGATAAGTAGTTCATCTTATGTGCTAAGAAAAAATGTCTCTTATGTGTAAGTTAGATACAGCCAAATCTCTCCTCTCCACATAAAGTTGGCGCTGTTGCTCTATGGCTGCTGTTGAATTATCCAGGTTGTGAATGAGGAGCGACCCTGAAATGCCTCATTCATTCAATCATTCAATCTTCATTCATTCATTCTCATTCATAGTTAACCGTTTCTCAATATGCGCTCTTGTCTGTACTTGTGTGAAACGTCATCAGTCTCTGCCTAAGTACTGTTCCGATTCAAAGTTCACATCTAGCCAAGTACAGTACAAATCCTTGGATGTGTTATTGATCCGCCCCTTTTATCGAGGATGCATCGAGAGGTGACTTGTGCAGACTTGAGACAGCCAGGTGCATTGTGCACTAACCAGCAAGCGTCATTAGTAAAGCAGAAAACCTGTACTTTAAACATATTACTGTTATGTCATGATATGTAGTATTAAGAGTTTTCAGGCATGTAGGAATGTACTGGTTTAAACCTCAAATTTGTGGTTTGTTGATAAAAAGTAGCACCTATTTGGAGTTGTGAGATCCAGGCGATCACCGGGTGCTCATGTACCCCACGAGAACAGCCTAACCTTGGCTAATCCTCCTGACGTTTGCCACTGACTCTGATGTCTCTGTAGTGGTTAAAGATAATATAATTCTTTTGTAAAATATGGTGGTGGTAGTGTGATGGTCTGGGGCTGTTTTGCTGCTTCAAGATTGGAACACTTGCTGTGATAAATTGAACCATGAATTCTGCTGTCTACCAAAAAATCCTGAAGGACAATGTCCGGCCATCTGTTTGTGACCTCAAGCTGAAGTGAACTTGGGTTCTGCAGCAGGACAATGATCCAAAACACACCAGCAAGTCCACCTCTTAATGGCTGAAGAAAACAAAATGAAGACTTTGGAGTGGCCTAGTCAAAGTCCTGACCTCAATCCTATTGAGATGCTGTGGCATGACCTTAAAAAGGTGGTTCATGCTCGAAAACCCTCCAATGTGGTTGAATTACAACAATTCTACAAAGATAAGTGGACCAAAATTCCTCCACAGCGCTGTAACAGACTCATTGCAAGTTATCGCAAACGCTTGATTGCAGTTGTTGTTGCTAAGGTGGTCCAACCAGTTATTAGGTTTAGGGGCAAGCACTTTTTCACACAGGGCCATGTGGGTTTGGTTTTGTTTCATTTAAATACTGCATGTTGTGTTTGTTTGTGTTATCTTTGATTAATAGTTAAATTTGTTTGATGATCTAAAACATTAAGTTAAAAAAAAAAAAAATCAAGAAGGGGGCAAGCACTTTCTTCACACCACTGTATGTGTGTGTGCAAGATTGTCCTTTTAAGTCGTTTTGAGTTTGGGAGCATGTTGAGGAACAGCACTGTCCTGTGACGAAGAATGGCGCATCGTGTTTAATTATCCAAAGAGAGCATTTTGAGTGTTGCTCCAGAACGCCGGTAAGTCCACTTCTTTTATGGAAATGTCATGATCCTGATTACATCATAGGGATTCCCTGATGCATTGTGGCGGAACTATCATGAGACAAAAAAAAGGAAACAAACACTTGACGGGGCAACAGAAAGACAGGGGAACACATTTATTCACAGACAGCTGACACACATATATATATATATATACACACACACACCTAAAGGATTATTAGGAACACCTGTTCAATTTCTCTTAATGCAATTATCTAATCAACCAATCACATGGCAGTTGCTTCAATGCATTTAGGGGTGTGGTCCTGGTCAAGACAATCTCCTGAACTCCAAATTGAATGTCAGGATGGGAAAGAAAGGTGATTTAAGCAATTTTGAGCATGGCATGGTTGTTGGTGCCAGACGGGCCGGTCTGAGTATTTCACAATCTGCTCAGTTACTGGGATTTTCACGTACAACCATTTCTAGGGTTTACAAAGAATGGTGTGAAAAGGGAAAAACATCCAGTATGCAGCAGTCCTGTGGGCGAAAATGCCTTGTTGATGCTAGAGGTCAGAGGAGAATGGGCCAACTGATTCAAGCTGATAGCAGAGCAACTTTGACTGAAATAACCACTCATTACAACCGAGGTATGCAGCAAATCATTTGTGAAGCCACAACACGCACACCTTGAGGCGGATGGCTACAACAGCAGAAGACCCCACCGGGTACCACTCATCTCCACTACAAATAGAAAAAGAGGCTACAATTTGCACGAGCTCACCAAAATTGGACAGTTGAGAATGGAAAATGTTGCCTGGTCTGATGAGTCTCGATTTCTGTTGAGAATTCAGATGGTAGAGTCAGAATTTGGCGTAAACAGAATGAGAACATGGATCCATCATG
>JAOTNS010002001.1:67500-86929 GCA_028476615.1 Culter alburnus | reverse complement strand
GGGAGCTAGGGTGGACCAGAAGCCTATCAGTAATCCTAACAGTTCCGGGATGGAAACGGCTGCAGGCTCCGGCTCCGTGATGAACTCGACAACTAGCTCACGCTTCAGGATGGATCATGGCAGGCTTTAGCTTTGGTCCTTAACAAGCTCTGTCTCTTGGTCTGTGGCGGCTGGTATCACTCATGGGTTGAGGCGTCCTCTGGAGGTATGGGCTCTGACATGCAGGAAATGGACACAGAGGTGGTTGTGTCAATGTCCTATTCAATCTCCCCCACAGTTAGGAGGGGGCCATCCAGCCCCAATGCGCAATCGATGTAATGCAGCGAGCGATAAAACAAAAGGAGGTGGTCCCCTGGGTGGAAGAAGACCATTTCTGTTTAGTGTTTGCTGGATATTCTGCAATGGAAATGAGGTGTGAAGGAGGCTGCAATGGTCAAAGATGAAGATACCACAATTGATTAAGAAACAAACACCGGGTAAAAATCCAAACAGATGACGAATACAAATGGGTAAATCCACTCAGGGTAATAAAATCCACATGGTTAAAGCACACAACAACATACATCAAAACAGTATCTGACAAAGGGGTGAACAAATGAGAGGGGTTTAAATGCACAGGATACTAATGAACAGGTGCTGAACTCATGAGTTTCTGTGGTGACTGACACAAACACTGTAGCTGTGTCTCAGACGGGTCTGTCCCTTTCTCAAACTTTAGCTCCACTGCACTCGTGTCTGATCCGGAGGGCTGCTTGGTGGCCTCTTCTGATCTGGCAGAGAGCATTCTGTTAGCCCGGTCCAGCTCTGAGGAGTTAGATGTGATGGAAGGTGAGATGGATATTTGAACCAGCACCACGGCCAGACTTAATCTGAACTGACCTGTGGAAAAATGGAATCTGCTCCTGACAGATTGGATGAGCAATTCCTCGCGAGTAATAAACTAACCCAAACCCCCTCCTGCCTTGCCCTCTAAGCCCTGCCAGACTACACTGCGGATCGCATACCGGGCTGGTGGCGCTGTGTACACCACGGCGGTGTCGTCATCCTTCTTTTTTCTCTTTTGCACTCCATCCTTTATGAGCCCACCAAACAACCGTGGTAAGTCGGAATCAATCACCAAACACAGCGAGTCCTGGCATCTGACGAGAGATTCACATGGGATAAATGTAGGGAGATAGTCAGGCTGACGGAGAAGATTTCAGAAATAGAGACACACATCCAAACTTTAATCGAGGATAGTAAGAATGCAAGGACTCTAGATACTGTTTTGGATTACTAATTTATCAAACCCTGTACAATGTTTGGTTCCGGCCGTAGAGCCCGAGCAGCAGTGTGTGTCCGTGAGACGGCCTAGCCGCGGGAAAAACACCGCTCTTCTGTTCCGATTAGAGCATCAAACAGGTTCTCCCACTCAGTGACGCACCCACTGAGAATCCTGTGGAAGATTATATTACACGGAGCATGAAAATAGAGACACCAGCCACCATAGTCACACTTTACCAGAAGCAAAGCAAATTTAAAAGTGCTGGTTAACGTTAAACGTAAAAACTCAAAGATAGTTAATCATGTCGGCTCTAATAATGTCTAATGATCACTAAAATTACCACTGAAGAGGTGTGTGTCAGGCACTGTAATTTGCTCTGGCCCCCTCCCTGCTTATAGGTGTGACGAGAGACATTTGTTCACTAGGGCCTAGATTTATTTTATTGTTGTATTTAGTTTAATTATCTTATTTCGATTATGTGTATGTTTTTCTTTTCTGTGAAAGAGCATCTCAGCTCTTGGTCACTCAGTGCGGTGTATGGCAGCGTTTGTCTACATCTAGCTCTCTCAGGTAATTTCACAGCACGGTGAGCCGGCGTCAACACCATGACGCAGCGTCGAAGTTCACTTTGAAAAGGAACGTCTCGGGTTATGGTTTAACGGTTCACTGCGTCGTGTTGCCATACTTCAGGCATGCCTGTGCGTCTTCCTTCAGACAGTCTGGAGCTGATGACGTGTTGTTTAGGCAGCCTTTTATAGCCTGTCAGCACACCTGTGATGTCCTCCGACTGCCATCAGGATTGGTGTGTATGCACACATGCTTCAGTCACCGGATCACACGGAGCGTTCCCATAGGGTCAACACCATGACGCAGCGTCTCGTTCCCCTTCTGAGGAAACCGGGTGAAACGCGTAACCTGACACAGTTGATTCGCTGAACTGAGGCAGCTTCAATGACGTATGCGGCTGACGACCTGCCGTGAGGGCGGGACAGCCTGTCACTCATGAGATCCACCAATAGCAAACCAAATCAATCCCGCCCTGCATTTGTTCTTGTTCCAGAAGCCGTTTCACTTGGATCTCCCCCATATTCTGCAATGTAAAAGTAGGCTATCTTCTGTGAATGTGCGAGACTTACAATTTTTTAGCCAATATAGATAAATAACTGGAAAAATAACAAACTTTAGTCAACGGTAAGTCTATTTGCACAAAAATACAGTGTGTTTATGATTATGACAATACATATGGTAGGAAATATACGAGTTGTTTTGTACAGCTAAAGATAACTGGAAGCGAATGAGACCGCCAGCTAGACGAGCTCAAAGTATAAATGCCCGCGCTGCTCTTACGGTAAAGATCATCACCATACGCAAGAAAAGATTATCGCAACTTCTGTTTCATGCCAACTTTAATGACATTCATCTTGTCTATTTGTCAACGACTTTTTATTCAAATCAGTATAAATTAAAGGCAGTACAAGATATGACATCCTAATTATTTTTTTGTATTGTGGTAAATGAATTACTGTGATGTATTTATTTAAAATAATGTTGAACTACATAATATGTTTAATGAATATATAGAACTGTGTTTTTAGGAACTGGATTGTTCATGATAACTCTAACCCAGGAAACAAAAGTAGTGAATGTGTTTGATCTCTTAGCTCCTGAACACCATTATTACCTAACTGAAGACATAAATCTAATTAAATAGCATGCCTTTTAATAGAGTTGACACAAATTAAGTTATGAAGTGAATAATGTAGTTTAGAAAAAAACATTTTCATAAAACCTGTTCCTGTACATAGTTCATTAGCTGAGACCTCTGTCTACAGATATATTACAAGTCCCTTATATCAAGATAAAGATTTATATATATATATATATATAATATATAGATAGATAGATAGATATAGATGATATATGTGTGTGTGTGTGTGTGTGTATATATATATATATATATATATATATATATATATATATATATATGGTGTGTGTGTATATATATATTATATGTATCGTGTGTAAGTATGATTATAATCGCCATCATCAAATGGATATTTAATGTAGATGATAATGTGTATCGATATGTATGTATATTGAAATATATCAGTGATACGGCTCTGTTATTAAATGCTCCATTTGAAAGCGTGTGTTTGCGGTAATATATGAGAATTATTCGATAATATAATATATATATGAGTTGAGTTGCATTGCATGTGTTTTTCTTGAGTACAGGGCAGAATAGACCCTCCCCGTCTCCACCCACCCTCGGTGTCTCTGCCACCCCGTCATGGACTGACCTAGACTCGCTGTGCTTCATCATCAGCGCCACCATCATCATCGTCAGCGCGAACAATAGAGGAACGCCGCAGGCCTGCGCTGCTCTCGGGATTATCAGCACAATCTAACGATGATCAGTCGCGTCGAGTGGACTCCAGACGTGTGAAGCGACGGAACAAACACAGCATCGCCTTTATTTGATCAATCTGGAGAAAGATGGCGAACGACTCGCCCGCGAAGAGCCTGGTGGACATAGACCTCGCCTCTCTGCGCGTGAGTGTCTCTCTTCTCCCTCATTCCTCTCTCTGTCACACACTGCTCTGTGTCGCTGTGTGTCGGTGTGTGTCGGGTGCGGATGGAGGGTTTTCTCGGACTCTGGAGCTCTTTGTGATCGTGTTGTCTTTGTTCGCCGCGCTGCTCGTGTGTGGAGCAGAATAAAGGGAGCGACTCTTTCTGAGCTCATCTGCTCCTCATGCATCATCCAGACGAGCGGAATCACCATAAACCTTCTCTTATTAACCGATGTGCTGCACATTTGTGTGATTTCAGGACCCTGCTGGCATTTTTGAGCTGGTGGAAGTGGTCGGCAATGGCACCTACGGACAAGTGTACAAGGTCAGTGTCGGTGATTCTTACAGTATTTACATTGAGCTTTACAGGAGAAACTGCTCGATCACTGCTTTACTCGAGCACAGTAATTCATGTTAAGATGATTTTTGTCATCGGAGAGATTCAGCCCTGCTGATGGGTGTGATCTGCTGCGCATGCGCACGAGCACTGCAGCACACGCCAGTGTTTCACACAATCCTGACTGCGTCCTGAAATAAATGAGTACAGTACTGGATCTGTTACTGTACCTTACTGTACTGTGTGCTGAAACTACTGACTCTTACTCCGGTCATGACTGTTAGCTTCGCTGCTCTGCATCATTATTTGATTGATTTTTCTTATTTCACTATACTGAATTTAATAAAAAGCTAAATAATGGGTATAGATAATAACGGGATGCCATACATGCAGTTTTCCCTTGGGACGTTGATTATGAAAAATGATGGTGAAGGACTCGCATTGATGGTGAAAACGAGAGATATTTATAACCACTGGTTTCATTTCTACAGTTTAAGTAAGCCACAGTATGCTCCTGTTTTTGAATCCTTTAGTTAAAGATACAGATTTTGGCTTAAGAATGTGATTAAGTTCAAACTGCAGTGCTTTAAAGGGACAGTCCACCCCAAACTCACGCTCACGTCGCCCCAAACCCACGAGCCTTCTTCAAAACACAGTTTTTGATGAAATATAAGAGTTTTTGTCTGCATTGAAGTCCATGTGACCAAAATGTTTAAGTACTTGCAGATATAAATGTAAAAAAATCCATATGGATTTTATCCTGTGTCTTTTGAAGAGACACAATCACTTGATATAAAAGGAGATCATTTAGTCTTTTAATCACATATAAACATTGATCAGAACATAAGTAGAGCCCGTCGAATGATAAACAAGCTCAAATGTGCAGCTTGAGCACCAATGAACCAGTGATATTGTGTTAGATATCCGTCAGATCTCACTTCATTAAAGGGTTCGTTCTCTCCTCTCAGACGTACAGGACTTTCTCTCTGTTCAGTAATTAGTAAGCAGATCTTCTGGTGTAACCTGCACTGCCTGATTGATTCATTAGTGTGTGGAAGTGTGCAGAAATGCATGTTTTAAACTATCGCTGACATCATTATGTCAGGTGTTTGATTCAGTGAGCGACTCCAGAAATACCTCATTTCACAAGTGTGTGTGAAACACTGAACTCGCTGTGGGTTCGATCAGATGGTGGTCACTGTGGCTGACGATATGCGCTTCACTGAGTCGTCACACGGCAGGAAATGGAGTGTGTTGTGCAGGAAGAGGCTTCAGCACCTCAACCCACAGTACAACACACACACACACACACACATGTGTGGAGAATAAAAGAATAAATCGGACTTCTCTGGGACACACAGCATGTATTCTGGGATATTTCAAAATCACTGTCTGAAGTGTTTAAGCTTCTGTAATGTAAAGAAATAAGACGGTGTTGAAATATAAGCAGATCCTGAACTTCAGCTCCAGATTCTGGAAACTGCGCTCAATTTGACTCATTTCCACAAGTTCCAGACTTGTAGTGCGGGAAATTCCCATAAACATTAATCACTAAAACTCCGTCTGAATGAGTAAATAGATTCACGCAGATCAACAGCTCAAATCAATCATTTGACATGTTTCTGTCAGACTGTAGTTTCACAGACGGCAGGGATGGAAATTAATGGGGGCTTGGGATGAAAATGCCCCCAAATTCAAGATAAGGGGGCAAAAAAGTGCCCCTTATGGCTGTCGTGACTGAAAGTGTCAGTTGTGGCATTACCCTCACTGTAGATTTGCTCATGTTGCCTCACATTTCTGCTGATCTTCTGAATGCAGCGTCCAATCAGAGGAGGTGTTCAGTGCTCGTCAGCTCTCTCAGAAAGAGATCGATGCAGACGCTTCAGTGATTATAACCAGGGTTCAGAACTCACAAGTGTTCTTCACTCTTTCTTTATATCATTTATTCCCAGTTTTAATAACCGTTTGTTTTTCATGCTACTGAAATAATGAATGTGAAGTCTTGATTTTCTAATCTGTGAAAGCAATAAACAAATTCATAAATGTTTTTTAGCTTGGTTTGACGGTAGCCTTGCTTTTTCCCACACAAAAATCTTTCTAATAATCATGAATAATCATTACAATATCAAGAGTGAAAATCAGCAGTAATGATTTTGTCATGATATCACATGAGCAGCATTAAACCGTCAGACACAGCTTCTGCTCCTCCGCTGCAGTGTAAAGATGGCTTCTGTTGATGTTGACATTTGCCACGTACTGGAAAAGTTCATTCTGACCCTGACAGACAGCGTGAGTGAATCAGCACCAGTGAATCTCTGAGTGAATCAGCACTAGTGAATCTCTGAGTGAATCAGCACCAGTGAATCTCTGAGTGAATCAGCACTAGTGAATCTCTGAGTGAATCAGCACTAGTGAATCTCTGAGTGAATCAGCACTAGTGAATCTCTGAGTGAATCTTGGGTGCTTCTCAATATCCCTCGCTCTCCGTCCTCCATCCTATGACCCGGAAACCGATCAAGCTCAGCCATCTTGAAGGACATCTCAATTCTCTACGAGGAGGTGAGGATGGAGGAGTGAGGAGGCTTCCTGAGGAGTCATGAGCGAGGATACACAGCTGCATCCTTTGAGGAAGTCTTTCTCGTTGAGAAAAGTGATGCACGCATAAATTCTCCTCCTCCTTCATATCCGTCACAATAATTTAAATGTATGCTTTAATTTTGCAGTTTAAATACACTTTACATCTCACATATTTCTACGGGGTATCATGTTTTATTAATATATATTTTTCTTTTAAATAACCAAACTTTAACAACATATGGGCAGATCCCTCGAGTGCAGCTGATGACGCTAAAGGGAGCGAGGATATCATTTCACTTGATTCAATTCCTCCATCCTCGATTCTTTTCCTTGCGTCCTTCTTTCGCATCCTGAAGGATTGGAGCTAAGACGTGAGGAAAGGAAACGAGATGCACAAATAAGAATTGAGAAGCACCCCAGCACTATTATACCTCTCTGAATCTCTGAGTGAATCAGCACCAGTGAATCTCTGAGTGAATCTGCACCAGTGAATCTCTGAGTGAATCTGCACTAGTCAATCTCTTTGTGAATCAGCACCAGTGAATCTCTTTGTGAATCAGCACCAGTGAATCTCTGAGTGAATCAGCACCAGAGATTCAGCACCAGTGAATCTCTGAGTGAATCTGCACCAGTGAATCTCTGAGTGAATCTGCACTAGTCAATCTCTTTGTGAATCAGCACTAGTGAATCAGTGCAGTGAATCTCTTTGTGAATCACACCAGTGAATCTCTTTGTGAATCAGCACCAGTGAATCTCTGTGTGAATCAACAGTGAATCTCTTTGTGAATCCGCACCAGAATCTCTGAGTGTGAATCTCTTTTGAATCAATCTCTGAGTGAATCTGCACTAGTGAATCTCTTTGTGAATCAGCACTAGTGAATCTCTTTGTGAATCAGCACTCGTGAATCTCTTTGTGAATCAGTGCTAGTGAATCTCTTTGTGAATCAGCACCAGTGAATCTCTGAGTGAGTCAGCACCAGTGAATCTCTGAGTGAATCTGCACTCAATCTCTTTGTGAATCTGCTAGTGAGTGTGAATCTAGTGAATCTCTTTGTGAATCAGTGCTAGTGCAATGAATCTTGTGAATCAGTGCAGTGAATCTCTTTGTGAATCAGCACCAGTGAATCTCTTTGTGAATAGTGAATCTCTTGTGAATCTCTTTGTGAATCAGCACCAGTGAATCTCTGAGTGAATCTGCACTAGTGAATCTCTTTGTGAATCAGCACCAGTGAATCTCTTTGTGAATCAGCACCAGTGAATCTCTGTTTCTCTCGTGATGCATTCGGTGCTCATGCACTAGTGAATCTCTGAGTGAATCAGCAGGAAGTGTGTTTGCACATTTTACTCAACTTTGCTTACTGCAAAGGCTAAATAACTGTGTTAATCTGTCACCTTTTTTCTTATTGTTGGCTCACTGGTGGTCAGAAACCCATGTGCCACATCATGTGACTGTGGAGAACCCCGCCCACTTCACGCCGACTCAACTAGCATGTGATCTTTCTGTGGCGTGTTGTCAGAACGACGTGTTGAGCCACATCACAGCGCTCACACATTCAGTTCCTCTCCGCCCCGCTGTTTGGATCAAATTGACAGTATATTTTTATTAATATTGTTCTGCACGTGAACGTGTCACAGTACTGATGTACGGTACCTTGACAAAGGCTTGTCGCTGATTCGTTGATTCAGTCAAAAGTGATTTCATACCGTACAGATGAAGTGTTTGTGCTCTGCTGCCGATCGGTCGATCTGACTGAGGAACGTTTGATTGTTCAGAATATGCAACCTTCGCCTATATGTTTAATGTAACTTATTATTTTTATTTGATTTCTTAATTAAAACCCCCCCCCCCCCCCCAGTTTACACATGGCCCCTTTTTCTAGCATTGTGCACTGACAACAATTTTATTTAATAGAAAAGTTGATTATATGGTGATCCACGTCACGTAACGTGTGACGACGGGTTCTGAACTTACAGACGCATCAAAGAACGTGAGGATCGTGCTTTAGGAGCTGAACTGTTTTACTTACTTACAGTCTGATCTACACACACACACACACACACACACACACACACACACACACAGAGGGCTGCACAATTAATCAAATTTCTAATCGCGATTACGATTACGGATGCCACGATTTCATAATCGCTCAAAGGCGCGATTACAAGGAAAAATATCCGCTTATATTACGCTGCGTGTTTAAGAGGAGTGTTATGAGCATGTTGCGTCGCGAGAGGAGAGCCACGTCTACTTCAGTGTGTACAAGGTCTAACCCAGCTCAAAAGGAGCTACCATGACGTAGCTGTACGCTATGTCGAACGCACGTGAAACACCAGCACCCGCCATTTTTAAAAAGTCGTGTACACAGCCTATATATTTACTCCACGAACTAACTCTACAAACACGAAAAACAGTGATAGCACCTCTCAACCGTACGCTAAGGAGAAAATCCAGCGCAACTTTGAGCAGACCAAGCAAAACATGAAGTATTTCTGCTAAGCTAGCGACACTGAGCATCAACCTCACGGCGAAAGCTAAAACCGTTTCATATACTGTCTACTTTCTTCGTATAACAGTTCTATCTAATAAACGTATTGGACAGGACTGTTAAACAGATCGTAAACTAACAAGGACTGAGAATGTGAACTCTGTGTGGTCAGGATCTGTCTGAACTGTTCTCAGCGCCGTCAAAATAAAAGTCACATCAACAAGCGCAGTTTAGGTCACTTCAGGCCCTAGGGAGCATTAGTTCTCAGGGAACCGCACTGCTCTCCAGTTCCTACATCTGAGGTCCAAGAACAACCCGACGCAAAAGCCCCTACTATTATGCCATGCACATGTTGACTTTTTATTGTTATTTAAAGAAGAAACCAAACCAATGTATAGTTGACATTTGAAGTTTAATGCTATAAACAATCAAAAATTCATGAAGAGTGTTTTTAGCTTTTTTTTTATATTTATACAAAATGATGGCATGCAGTTGCTTCAAACAATGGTGTAAAGCTATTCAATACATCATTCAATGTAAACTGTGATAATCCTTATTAATGGCAATGGCAATTTATTTATATAGCACAATTAAATACAACCTACATTGTCCAGTGTGCTTTACAATAGTTAAAAACACAGTAAAACACAAAGTAAAAAAAAAAAATTAAAAAAAATGTAAGCAATAAAACAGAATTGTCGAAAAATACCATAAAATAGACTAGAATTAGTGCTTCAGCGTTATAATATAACAATAAAATACAATGTTAGGGTGCTTCAACATGTATTATGTGCTTGATCAAACAATTATGTTTTCAGCTTAGATTTAAAAACAGATAAAGATGAAGGCAGTCTAATCGAAATGGGCAGATCATTCCAGAGTCTAGGGCACGGTCCCCTACATTTTAACCTTGATTTAGGGACAGACATGAGTGTCTGATCAGATGACCGCAGTGATCTGGCTGGACGGTACTCCGTCTAAAGGGTGGAAAGGTAAGGTGGAATCAGTTTAGAGATTTATAAACGAAGTAAAATGTTAAAATCCACACTGTATTGTACTGGTGACCAGTGTAGGGAACGTAAAATAGGAGTGATATGATCCCGTTAGGGTGGGGGTCATTAATAATCACAATTACAATTTCAAGATTTCATGATTTTTGTCATAATCGTGCAGCCCTACACACACACATACTCACACTCACACACACACACACACACACACACACGCACACTTGTATATGTGGTTTTCGGGGACTCTCCACAGGCGTAATGGTTTTTATACTGCACAGACTGTACATTCCCTACACTAACACTAACCCTATGCCTGTCTGAAAACAGCAGATAACTCGATGTTTTTAAGACGAGCTCAGGCTGTAATGAGATGTGCTGCAACTTATTTATAATATTAGTAAAACAAAACCCTTTTTAATGTGAAAATATAAGGTTCAGTTGTGCGGCGCTGCCCTGTCGGTCTCAGACGGTGTGTGTGAATGAGGCTGACCGCCTTTATATAACGCCCTATAATCAATGACCTGACCTGTGATCACTGACCTGTGTTTCAGTGAAGATACTGTAGTGTAGTGCAGCTCATTGGTCAGCCCTGGCTGTTTAATGGTGCTCTATCTAAACTAGGGGTGGGAATCTGTAGTCGCCTCACGATCCGATCCGATTCTGGGAGTCACGATCCGATTCTAAAACGATTCTTGATCTACTTTTTTCTTATTAATTAATTAGTTTACCAACTTAAACCTTAAAATCCTTACATTTACATATCCTTACATAAGTAATTAAGTAGGCCTACTTTTTAAAATAATTACAAATTGAAAAAAACATTAAAACAATTAAGAATTTTAACACTCTGAGGTCTGAGGGTATCGCCGGCGATACCACCGCGTTTTTTTTTCTAACCAGTGTGAAAGAGACTCAAAATACTCCGTCAATGTTGCACATACAATTAAGAGTTATACACCATTTTAATCTGTGGAATATCTTCTTTTATTTGTGTACACTCAGAGTAACAACAAAATGTTGTGCTTTTTGTAAAATAAAGAAAATTAACATGATGCGTGATCTCTCGTCTCCCTCTGAACGAACTCCAATCGGATAGTTCTCAGAAAATGAACTGTAACTTAGTGAATACTAATCACAAAGAAATTAGACTTATGTCTAAAGAAACGTTGAAATGTCAGGTTTTAAATCTAATCGAAAACAAACCTTCTGTGTTTATGTAATCTGTATGAAAAGAGAGCCATGTCAGAAGTCAGTGATTCAGCTCATTATCCGCTAATGCGGCCACGCCCACGGAGCCAGTGCTATTCAGACGCAAATTCTGAGTCAATACTTGTATGCATCGTCTCAATCGTGTATTTATTGTCTTCAAAAGTGTTTTGAATAGCCATAGTTAGCGATCTCTGTCCTCTGTTAGTTCCTTGATTGTCACATGATATGCCTCTTCTTTTACTGAGGCATTTGTGGACAAAAGGCTGCAAGTATGAATTGAAAACACAGTAGGCTATCCAGAGCTCACAGTGATAACAATAAATATAGAATAAATATTACTCCTCTGTGTAGAAAATTGATGTAAACATATGAGAATCCATCAATATTTCCAAATGTGCATGCTTTTAAGCATATTACAGTCAATATAAGATTTAAGAGTCAAAATGTGAAGCTTGAGTCTTAGATATTTTTAATGATGTGTAGTTTGTGAACTGTAGTTTGTGAAGACGCTTTGAATCACAGAAATACATTATATTGTAAAGAATATTAAAATAGAAAACCATTATTTGGTTAGAGACTTGAGACTTCTTTTAAAAACATTAGTAATGTGTTTTGACTGGTACTGTAATTTAACATAGGCCTATACAAAATTTTCTTCACATCATGTGCAATAATACGTGCATGCATGAGATCACAAAAATCATGTTTTGTTTTTTTGTCGAGTGGACATTAATCCTGTTAACATGATCACAGAGGGTTTTTTCACAGCCTACCAGTCTGAAAGAGCTCATTAATATGCAAGTCATCACAGGTCATTATTATGCGATTCTTTGTCTTCTCAGGTGTAAATGACCCATTATTCATGATCATTCACGCCTCCACGCATACTGTGTTTCTTGACAAAAAGTGTCTTACAAAAACTAAATCAATATATTGTTTTATATGAAGGAGTAGGCAGCATAATTTTTACATCATTCTGAAGCAAAAACTCTAGTTTACAACCTCCAATACCCAGAAGTCTTGTGAACAAAGATTAATATACTTTTTTGGCCTTATTTCAGTGACTTAAGTTTTTTGTTTTTTCAATAACCACGCATAAACGTTATTCCTTCAAAAACACAACATGTACATACATGTTCCTCACATATTATTGTAGCCTAGTTTGTGCTGAATACAGTGTAATTTTGTCATTAATATGTTTATGAACAACTGAAAAAAGCACAAATGTCAGGGCATGTCAAAACTTCTCCAGGCCCCAAATCAGCCTCAGACTCCAGAGGGTTAAACTAATATAACTTCAAAACATACAAGCAAGCAGTAAATAATAAAGAGGAGCAACGAAACAGATTACAAGCAATAAACAAAGAGTGCTTTCAGTATTTCAGATTATCTGAACATTTTCTCATATTTTCTGTCGTTTGATTGTAACATCATAGACATCGGGAGATCTAATAAGCATTCACGCACGGATCTCTTTTGAAATATAAGTAATGTGGTTTGTCCATCCATTTAATATCTTAAGACAAAACTGGCTGTGTAACGTGTCGTTGTGTGAGGAATTGGAAGCAAGCAGAATCCGGGTGTTTCTAAAGCACACGCATCGTCATCGCACACCTGGATAAAAACTAAGCTCAGAATCGATCTTTTTTTTTTTTTTCTCCCACCCCTAATATAAACAAAATAGACAAAAAAAACTGGCACATATGTTACAATAGTAATATATTTATATCTTCATTTGCTTGTAATTAAAATTAGTTAAATTCTAAATATATAGTTGTTATTATGTAAATTGGCGTGTGTGTGTCGGTGTGAAGTGTGTGTCGGTGTGAAGTGTGTGTTGTGTGTCGGTGTTGATCGTTCAGGCAGGACGAGGCGGGAAGCAGCGAACCGTCAGTGTCACTGTCTCGTCCTGTCATCCGTCCGGAGCTCCTCTGCGGGACTCGGGCCGGTGTGAGGCGCAGGTGACGCTCATTAACACTCGTCCCGCTTCACGCCACAGACACGCCCTGCGTCTCAGTCAGCTCCAGAGGTCATGTGATCGAATGGCCGACTGACCCCTGAACACACACACGGTCACGTCTGAAAACAGCTTCAGTCCACTTCAGAGTGACGCTTCGAGGCCATGTGACGACTGATTCAGTGTGGTCTGAATCTGGAAATGATCAGTTTCTTCAGACGGTTGCGATGTGACGTCATGCTCTGCGGTGTCTTATTTAAAAGCATAAATTCAACATTGAACACATGATAATCAATGTAAACGCATGCGCTCTACTCCACTTTACTGCAGCGCTGCCGTCCTGCAGATTCAGTGTTTGCGTTCTTCTGTTCCAATAAGAGGTCATGTGACATATCCTTCTTCTATTGGTCACACGTCTTCATGTGATACGAGTTCAGAGGTCACCACACTTGAACTTTGGAGCGCAGCGATGTGAATCTTCCTCGCTTGAGCTTGTGTTTCCGGCCTCCAGCGTTCACGTGTGTGTGTGTGTGTGTGAGTGTGTGTGTGTGTGAGTGTGTGTGTGTGTGTGTGTGTGTGTGTGTGTGTGAATGGAAGTCAGTGGAGGAGCTGTGTATCGTGAGCGTCTGCTGCTGTCAGGACTGAACCCTAGTGAACGTCCGTCCAGAGCTGAGGAGTCACAATAGATGACAAAATAATAATCACAGTATACTTTTTTGACCAAATTGTGTAGTTTCTGCTGTAATATAAATAATAAATCATGATTAAAGACATGTTTCAAGTATTTAATGTGTTGTCACTGAGCTGAGAGCTGCAGTCACGCCTGAATGACTCTCAGTGAGCGTGAAGATCACAGGCGGCAGCCATCTTACACGTGTGTGCGCTCTGGATTCACATGAACCTCTCTTCGCTATAGTGCAGACTCTGTGCTGGACGTGTTGAGAGGAGCGTGGCGTCGCGTCACATCACATCAGACCTCTTTATTAGTCGAGGCCCGCGGCTGCGGCCTGCTCGTGTTTTCTCTCTCTCTCTCATCTTAAAGGGGAAGTTCACCCAAATATGAACATTGTTGTTCCAGACCTGTATGTCTTTCCTCCTCCTGGAAGTCAGTGGGTCCATCAGCTGAATGGTTACCCATAATCTTAAAAATATCCTCTTTTGTGTTGAGCAGAAGAAATGAATTGATACAGGTTTGGAGGAAGTTGAGGGTGATTCAGTTTGGGTGAACTGTCCCTTTAAATGCAGTTCAGAAATGGTTCCAGCACAAGCGGTGTGTGTGTGTGTGTGTGTGTGTGTGTGTGTTTTCTCAGATGATGTGAGGTTTCTCCATCGCTCATGTCCTCACGCTGTCAGTGTGAATGTTCAGCCAACAGGCTTCTGAACACAAACACTGGATTCCTCTTCCCATCAGGAATGATCATCTGCCCTCTCTAAACCCATGTGTGTTTTTTTTTCTCTTCAGTGCTTGTCGACTGTTTTTCTTTGTGTCGGCCAATGAGACGCGAGCTTTGCGTCACGTGTCCGGAGCCGTGCAGACACGCCTCAGAGCTTTTGGTGGCGCTGACACACTGAAATCAGTGCAGGATGTTGATGGAGCTGCTGCTGTTGGTCACATGACTCCTCAAACAGTCACTTTAGCCCAGTGTGAGTCAGTGTGCTCTGCTCTTGTGTGCTCACGTCTGAAGTTAATCACGTCAGACACATCCTCATGATCATGTGTGTTTGAGGCCTGCACTGGAGTTATGGCCATCAAATGGCATTTTCCATCGCACACATACAGATAAAAGCTTGTTCGTTTATTATCATATGATTCACTGAGCATGTGACCTCAGCACGAGGCTCTGATTGGCTGAGGGAGTGTGTAACCAGGCAGACTCATCCGGCCGTGTTGAAACACTGAGCTCAGCTCTGAACGTGTGAGAGGAGCGTCTGATTCCCGCTCCGTCTCTCTCTCGGTTGCCGTGGTAACACTCGGGTCTTAATCTCTAGGGCAGTCCAGATTAACCCATGTGATCCTGAAACGGCTGAAGATCCTCGTGCCAGAGCCCATTATCACTGAAGCTCATTTGGATGGACTGAACTCTGTTTCCGTTGACTCTTATGAAAAGATTTTTAATGAAGTAATGAAGCATCAATTTTAAAAAGTCATTTTAATCATTTTTTTATTATTATTTTTATGTATCTCTTTCTTGCCATGAATATAGCCAGGCTAGCTAAACTATAAACAAACAAACAAAGAAAGTCTTGAAGCGTTAGTTCACCCAGAAATGACACTTCAGTCAGTAATTCCTCCCCCTCACGTCAGACATTCGTTCATCTTCAAACACACATTACGCTCTCACGTTGCTTCATAGATTGAGTCACTGGAGTCACATGGATTGCTTTAATGATGTCTCTCCTATCTTTTCTTACGGGTGTGGAACGACATGAGAGTGAGTAATTAAAGGGTCATGAAACTCCCCTGTTTTACCCTGGTCATTCACACCTCTGAGCTCAAAAACTCTGTGAAAATGGGCGTGTAAAGCTCTGGAAAAGTGGGAGTGTTGAGGGGGGGGAAGAGGGGAGAGAACAACCAATGAAACAGAGACATACAACACACTCATTATACAGAATAATGAACATTAATATATGAGCACGGAGAAAATGACAACAAACTCCCAAGCACAAGGGAGAAATGCGAAAGAATATTTAATAGGGCTAATAATAGCTACTTTGATTACGTTTACGAGCACTGCAGTCTCAAAATCAGTCTTTTATAATGATCGTGTCGTCGCGTTCAGATAGGCTACACCACTGTATCAGTTTAATTCATTTGAAGAATACTTGATGAAATATGTGTGCATAACTACACCGTGCTGGTTAATGTTTGATGCAGGAGAATGTGTGAAATAAAAACTTTAAACACGGATACTGTATTCTGTATGAGCTATGTGTCACGTGGCTAGTGTTATTAAACTCATCGCGGAGCTCCGCGCTGAAACCGAGCATATGCGCGCCGCGTGTATATCATAAAAACAATCGTATTTTTCATGTGTTCGTACTCCAGTTCTGACTGCATCGCGAGCAAAATACAAACACTCATGTGCTGCTGTGCTGAAGGAAACAGCCTACGGCTCGCGTGTTTGAACGCAGCTAGAGCAGGCAGAGGAGAATGAGCCGCACTTTAGTGACATTTGAATTCTCCGCTGTAATGCGATCTCACGCGAACATATTTTCCATTTGTGCTGGTAGATTACAGCAAAACAATCCACATGCACACAAACCTCTGCTCTGGTCGCGTCGCAGGAAAACACTGTGTTGTAGCACTGAGGAAACGAGCACCAATGAATGACAACAGACCGAGGGCGAGAGAAGTGATGCTTCCTCATGCATAATACTGCAATTATAATCTTATGCATACTACAGCGCAGTGATTGGATCGAATGAGCTTTATGTCATGAATATATATGTCGAGAATCTACGTCAGCATGTTCGAAAGTACACGATGACGTCAGATTTTGTGACGTTGCTCCGACTCATCTTTTCTAACCGGAAGACAGAAATCGCTCTGAAAAATGCAAAAATAACTATTTTTTAACTTATGAATAACATTAATGAATATCTTTAGTGTTTTCAGTGATGTGTAGCCTATACATATCTGTTTACATCTCAACAAAAGTGTTTTGGGGTTTCATGACCCTTTAAGTCAGAAATTTCATTTCTGGGTGAACTAACCCTTGAATCTCTTCACACTGGGTTCACACTCGCTCCGTTTTTCCTGCATGAAAGAGCCGCTCGGGACGTTCTGCGAGAGTGATGCACGGATCACGGTTATATCCACATCGGATAATCCGCCAACGCAACGACAACGCATTTCTATTCAGGGAAAACCAATCAAGGAAAGCATATGCCTAGAGCACCTCCTAGTGGTCATTATATAAAACACACAGGAAACCCCACATGAGATATTGCTTGAAAACTTTAACTAAAAATATACACAAGCTTAACAGAGATTATTCTGTTATTTTCAACAATTATTCACTGTTTTTTCAACAATGATGTAATGAAACTGACCATTTTAGTTTGAAGGTTGTTTCTAGGCTATTAGGGAAATGTCATTTTGCCAAAGAAGATCTTCTAACAGCAGATCTGGGTGATGTTAGAGCTGATCCGCACAGGCCCTATAGAGGTCAGGCACAAGACTTCTTCTTTGTTCAGTTTGCACACTGAACATGTGTTAGAGCTCTTCATTTTGAACTCTCAAAGTGCACCAGATTGATGAATTTATCTTTAAAATGTACACAATTATCTTCCGGGGCATCATGACCCCCTGTAGGGACAGAGGTACACCCACTACAGGAAACACAATCCTGTGGGAAACACTGTATATATGAGAGTGTTCTCAAAATACAAATCTCATTCTCTTGATATTAAAACACCTAAAATACGTGCTTGTAAAAGTGTTTTTCTGCTGTGATCAGGATTTTACCACCTCCGCCTCATTTTGAGCCAGGAAAAACCCTGTCATGGATAATATTGGAAGCGCATGTTCTCATTGGTCAAGCCGGTGAGAATGGTGGCAGATGTTTTATTTCTGGCTGAACTCACCCTATGAGAAGCAGTGAAACACCTGCTTGATGAAACGCTGAGAGTGACCCATGTGACCTGCTCGAGGTCCAGTGGACACACATCAGGAGCCTTCCCAGTTTTCACAAGTCTTACCAATAACAGAATCTGTTTTGTTCAATTTATTTTGTGAGGATTCAGAAGTATGCGAATTGAAATGGCCAGTGTGTGTTATTTTGTTCCTGAGGGTAATGTGATTTGGGCTTCAGAGGTAAATGAAGCTTGACCTTTTCGGGCCGTGAAGGTTTTGTGGCAGCAACTGAACTGTTGTACATGGAGGAAGAGATCTGAAGTACTTCCCCTTATGTGACTTTTCCTACAGATCAACTGGTTTTGCTGATCTGATCTTTTGAATCTGAATAATCTAAATGAAGACAAAAGCACAGAATGAATGTTGACTGATGGACACACAGAAACCATTTCAGACTGTCACAGATGGTGCATCACAAATGCCACATTTCAGTAATAATCGCTGCACACTTTGAAAGTGCTGTAGGTCTTTACTCAAGCTGGTGAAATCTCCACCTAGAGTTAACGCTCGGGTTAGCGCTGTTCTTCATCAACACTGTCTGACGTACTGCTCGAACCGCTCTTCTCATCCTGATAGCAGTCAATAATAGTGCTCTGAATATTAAAGAAAATAATGAGTGTGTGTAATATAAAATCTACCCGCATAAATGGTTCAGAAACATGGCAGGAAAAGGAAAATAAATAAATGAGATGAAAAACAACAACAAAAAAACAGTCCTCCTAAAACAGGATTTCTGTATGAAAGATTGCAGAGGTTTTCAGAGTCTCCAGAATCTGTCCAAATTGCGATTGAGATCATAAGTTAGTTTCTCCAAAGGAAAAAGGCAGATAACTGATGTGGTAATCATGGGAACACACAGACCAGCTCAGAAGAATACACTTTTTTTTTGCCCCAAAATAAAATAATTATTGAATGGACAAAAAGGTTTTCAGGTGTATGTTCAGCAGATAAAAGAAGGTTATTTCCTGGATCACAGAATGAAGCCTGTCCGGAACGATCACAGGGACTAAATAACTGGGAAAATGTGCGCTTGGATCTCTTACATTTAAAACAGAGATTTGAGCATCTAGACGACATTCAATGAAGGCAAACAGGTTTAAAGTAAATCCTGTGGGAAAAACTGAAATTTTGTTCATGTAGAGAAATTGAAGTACGCTTTGGAAAATTACCGTTGCAGATCTTAGTGCAGTCTGACCTGAATGATGATCCCGTTCAGCGGCTTCAGATCCTGAATGATGATCCTGAATGAGAATCACAACACAGCTATTGATCACAACACTTTGAAGAATCACAGATCGAGTTTCAGCAGGATTTGTTCTGCCTTAAGAGACTCTGTGAAAAGCCGAATTTCAAGGTATTTAAATAAATGTACAGGGAAAA